>JAADXC010000180.1:0-49318 GCA_023336425.1 Phytopythium cucurbitacearum (nom. inval.)
GCGATGCCGACGATCTGTGCGTTTCCGCCGGATAGGTTGAAGAGGTTGAGCGTGAGGAAGCTGGATAGCACGCCGTACATGAGTTCCATGAAGGATACCACGATAAGCAGCATGAGGATATCCTACTTTTGCGCGATGAGCCGCAGGTGGTCCTTGAAGGTCGGCTTGGGGCCGCCATCACCGCTCGCGTCGTCGTGGTGGACACTCTTGACGAAGGGAATCTACCGCAGCACGAATAGCGCCAGGAACGAGAAGACGAGGCCGATGTTGAACGCCCATGAGATGCCCGCAGCGGCCACAGCCAGCCCCGCAATGAACGCGCTGACACCCCAGCCGACGGCGCCGAAGAGCCGCTGCTTGCCGTACTCGCCGCCGAACTTCTCGAGCATGTTGAGCACGGCGTGGTCCAATAGCGAGCCGCCATGAAGTTAGCGCTGACGAGCACGAGCATCGTGAGCTCGTACGACCACGAGAAGAACTGGATCGAGAAGAGCAGCAGCGCGCCGGCGACGATGCTCATGTAGTGGATGAGTCGCTGGTTGCCGATGTGGTCGGCCACGGTACCCCAGAACGGCGGCGCCAAGATGGTGCAGAGCGACGGCAGCGTCTACAGCACGCCGATCTGCACCCGACCGTCCGATTGGGAAGCGCAGACACGGCAGCAGATCGACCAAGCGGGTGGCTCAGCAGCGTAGCGATCCGGATCCCATCTGATTACTGTTGTGGTCGAGGATTGGTCTGACGTGGCGATTGCCTGATTGCGTAACCAGTTCGCTTCCGCTGCCGTAGTGACCAGGTCAAACACAAAAGTGGTGATGCGCCTTCATGTCTCGACAGTTTGCTGAAGCGGCTCCTCTGCGCCTCAGTTCTCAATCGCATCGCTGGACCCCAAGTACTGTAAAGCGGTCGACGCAGCCAGGAGAAATGACCAAGATCGCAATCGTCTACTACTCCATGTACGGCCACGTGGCGAAGCTGGCGGCGTCCATCAAGGCCGGCGTCACGTCCGTACCCGGCGTGCAGGCGAGTCTGTACCAGGTGAGCGAGACGCTGCCGGAGGACCTGCTCAAGGCGCTGCACGCTCCGCCCAAGCCGGATCTGCCGATCGCGACGCCTCAGACCCTCAAGGACGCGGACGGCATCCTGCTGGGTTTCCCAACTCGCTTCGGCATGCTGCCGTCGCAGGTCAAGGGTTTGTTCGATGCCTGCGGCGGACTGTGGGCCAATGGCGCGCTCACAGGCAAGACATGCGGCATCTTCTTCAGCACGGCGTCGATCGGCGGCGGCCAGGAGACAACGGCCATGACCACCACGCCGTTCATTGCGCACCAAGGAATGACGTTCGTGCCGCTCGGCTATCGCTCGCCGCTCATCGGCTCGAACGAGGAGCTGCACGGCGGCAGTCCGTGGGGAGCCGGCACCATCGCAAACAGCGACGGGTCGCGCCAGCCCACGGATATCGAGCTCGAGATCGCGCGTGTGCAGGGTCAGAGCTTCGCCGAGATCACCAAGAAGCTCAGCTCGTAAACGCTTTAGAGGTCGTAGCTGTTGATATATGGTATGGTAGGAGGACTCAACTCGAAAAAGATCAGGCCAGACATCACCAAAGGAACTGCGTTTCGCGTGAGTGGATGGACATGCATCACAAAATAGTCGAGCTTGCTTGAACGGATTGATAGAATATCCATGTAAAATAGAAGCTGTCGCTGTCGTCGAAGCTATGTGAGCAACTCGTCAATGAGTAGATTCTCCACGCTCTGGATCAGACCGCTCATGTTGGCAGTGTACGACGCGATGATCATCTCGGTCAACAGTCCAGAGTGCGTCTTCTGCAGCGAGGGGTCCTCGAACTTGGGCATCATCCGGATGCAAATCTGTAGAATTGACGAGCTCCCGTTTGGCGTAGTGGCAACGCAGTCAGTGGAAGATGGCGCGTGGGGTTCGATGACAGCCCAGCCGGTTTCGGATGTGTTGATGCGCTGACTGCCAAATGTACCGCCTTCAGTGTGGCCTTCGCAAGCCCACACCAGCACCACACGGTCTTCCTGCACAAACTGCTTGATTATCATGCTCATTTGCACGTGGGCTTCCGACCGGCGCAAGCGGAAAGTGAGCATGAACCGCATCCTTATGGCGTCGTCCGTCATAGCGACAGTCTGTATCCACAACAATCAAGGCTAGATGCGTCAGCAAAGTCGGTTAACCCAGTGTCGGACAGAGTGAGCACCACGCACCCGAATGAATCCGTTGGCGACTTGGACTTCTCTGGACAGCAGCTTCCAGATCGCTGCAACCGTCTTGCTGACGGGAAATGGGATGATTCGCGAGTCCAACACTTCCAGGAAGATGTTGTCTGCGTCGTCCGACTTGGCTTCTGCCTCGTGTAGCTCCTCCTGGTTGACCAGCAGTCCGGTATCGAGCCACACGGCGTCCAGCTGCGCGTAGATCGAGTCCAGTCGCGCCTCCAGGTCATTGAAAATGGTGATATCGCGATCCGACTTGCAGCTCGGCACTCGTTTCAGTGTGCGATGCACAGAGCTCGCCTCCTGGTGTCACAGTGCAAGTCAGTGAGCAATAGATTGCATCGACATACAGCAGACAACGCTCGTACCTCCTGGAGCGGCCGCTTGCGCAGCAGCTTCTCCAAGCTCTGCGCGACCTTGAGCTGACCCTCGAGCACCACGCGCAGCTTGGTGTTCTCCACTTCGGCGCGCAGCCGCTCGTCCTTCTGGCGCTGCGCAGTGCGCTCCCACAACGACACGCACGACATGTTGCCCTCTATCGTGGCTCCGGGCTCCAGTTTGCACGCGAATGGCGCAGCAGCCCTCTGTTGGAGCTGATGCAGCTCAAGCTCGAGCTCTTGGACATGCGAGCGCAGCGCCTCCAGCTCGGCCTTTTGCGTCTTCCGGCGCGCTGGCTGCTGCGCGCTTCTGTACGTGTCGTTTCTCTGTTTTGTCTGCTCCGCCTCATTGTCCGCTTGGTGACTGCGCTCGTGCTTGCGCTCCAGATCGATGGCCGCCGCTGTCTCCGCGGCGACCACGTCGTCGAGAACACTGAGGGGATCCTCGAGGCAACCGAGATCCCATGCAGGCGACTGTAGCGGAGACGCTGGCTCGAGCTCGACGGCGTCCAGGAACGCGAGAGTGCTTTCGTCCAGCATTGTCGACCGGCTAGTGGCGGCGTCACCCATTACAATGACGTCCGCGACCGCACGCTTGTCTCTGCCAACATCAAGTTCGCATCCAAGAACATAAGAGCGTTTTTCCGGAATAGACAGTTCAAGAGCATTGAGAATCGCCTGTTCTGTGCTGTAGAGCATGGAGAGTTCCAGTTGCTCTTGAGGACGATTTTGGTATCCTTGAGCATCGTGTTTCTGAACCTTGCAAATCTCCTCAGCACCTGCTTGGGCAGCATTTCCTTCTCTCTGAGGTCGTCCTCGTCTCATTTCCTTCTCGCATTCACGAGCAACTGAACCTGCTTGAGACGCTTGTGACAACAAGGACAAGTCGTGCTCGTCCGGTACTCGTCCATCGGAAGCATAGTCGCTCGCTTCTTCAGCGCCTTGACGAACTCTTTCATTGGTCCCTTGGTGCGATACTTGATGCCATGCTGACGGCTCTATTTTTCGTACGCGATACATATCTGATGTCTTGGAACGGTCACGATCCTCTTTGCTAGTGCATCCAATGCCTTCGTCTTCTGTCAAGCTTAAGTGATCAACAAGGGGTTCTCCGCATTGAACACTCCAAATTGAACAAACATGCATCCAGAAGAACATCGGATACTAGAGATACAAGTCGTAGCTGAAAGTCTTGAACGACAGCATCGCACGCACGATTCCAGCATACTGCGATTCACACGCTTCTTGAGGTTCTCGTTCCAGAATTGAAGGTGATATTTCTTGGATATTCGCAAGTACTTATCTCGATGATCTTCTGCCAGCGATGATACCGACGACTGTGTTTCCTTCTTTTGTGCTGACGAGAGATACACTCGATGCTGACAGCGAGCAGAGAGAAGCGCACACCTCCAGTCCCGTCACACATCTTCATATCCTCATCCGTCTCTTTGCCGCCCTCGTCCTACACAAGTATTGACTCCACTCGATAACAGATATCAACCAGGTTCTTCGTATATTCGTGTGTTACAGGAGAAGCTCGTCAACCAGGAAGTTCTCCACGTTCTGGATCAAGCCGCGCATGTTGGCAGAGTACGAAGCGACGATCATCTCGGTCAATAGGCTGACGTGTACCTTCTGCTGCGACGAGTTCACCATGTTGGGGGTTATCCAGATCCGGCTGCAGAACTGAAAAAGAGACGACGTGTCGTCCAAAGTTGAGTTCGTCGACGATGGCACGTGGTGGTCAACGACAGCCCAGGCAGTCTCAGACATGTCGATGCTGTGGTCTCCGAACGTCCCGCCTTCGGTGCGGCCTTCGCAAGCGCAGACGAACACCACACGACCTGCCTCCACGTATCGTTTCACCATCATGCTCATTTCCACATACGCCTCAGACCGGCGCAATTGGAGTGTGAGCGTGATCTGTAGTTTGGTGGTGTCTTCCGTCACATCGAAGGCCTATCGACCGCCACGTATCGAGATGAACAAAAGAAGTTAGGAGACTTAAGGATCGACAGAAATGCGCAACACGTACCCGAACAACTCCGTCGCCAACCCTGATGTCACCAGACAGCAGCTTCCAGATTGCTGCAGACGACTTGCTGACGGAAAATGGGATGATTCGCGAGTTGAGCACCTCGAGGAAGATTTTGTGTGCGCCATCCGTCTTGACCTCAGCCTCGAGCAGCTCCTCTTGATTGACCAGCAGTCCTGTCTCGAGCCACACGGCTTCGAGTTGCAGGTAAATAGAGTCCAGGCGCGTCTCAATCTCGTCGAAAATGGTAAATTTTCTGTCCGATCGGCAGCCTCGCGATCGTATTGGTGCGCAGTGCACAGTGCTGAAAAGCTACAGCGGCGAGATCAGTCGGTAAGTGAGTACTCGGCGCCAAAAACTCACAAGCACTCAACGTACTTCGTTGGGCGGACGTTTGTGCAGTAGTTTGTCCAAACTCTGCGCCGTCCTGAGTTGTCCCTCGAGCATCATGCGTAGCTTGGTGTTTTCCACCTCGGCACGAAGTCGCTCGTCCTTTTGCCGTTGCGCAGTGCGCTCCCATAGCGACGCGCACGTCATGGTTCCCTCGGCTCCGCTCTCGACTTCGGGTTTAGCAGTACATGGTGCCGCAGCGTGCTGTTGGAGCTGCTGGAGTTGAAGCTCGAGGTCTTTGACTAGTGACCTCAGCATGTCGATTTCTTCTTTTTGCCTTCGTCTTTGCACCGCTCGTCGTACTGGTCGATCGTTATGAAGCGTGCCGTCTTCCCGCTTGCCGTGGAATCGGTGCTTGGTAGTAGTAAGCCATGCTGGGAGATTGTGCGGCTGGTTAGGCTCTGTAGCGCTGTCCACCGATCCTACGACCTCCACATCGTCGAGCGTCTCGAGACACTTGTCGAGGTCGCCAGGGTCTAACTCCGGCGAAAGCAGCCCCGACGCGAACTCGGCTTCGCCCTCCAGCATCTCGGATAGCATGATGTCGTCTCGGATGATCAACTCTCGCAACTGACTGCTGCACTGTGCTGCTTCAATCGAGTTACCCATTACTGTGTTGATTTGGCTATCAAACCCTATCCTTTTACGATTACCTTGTATAATGCATGCGTTCGATCATTATCAATTTCCACTGGTGAATGATTTACACGTTGAATTTACTGCTGTGGATATCCATCTGCCAATAGAAACCTGTTATTCCTGCATTTCACCAATCAAACGCAATATTGTCTTCCGAATATCAGTATACTAGCCAACATTCACATCTAGCAATAAAGAAAGCCCTCTCAAATCTGCTACACCCTGCAACGGCTGGAAAACGAGGGAGGATTGCAGTACCACCCGACGACAGTGACGACGACCACTGAATTCCAGCGCGATCGCGCGCTTGTCTATGCAGAGGCAATGTTCAAGAACACAAAGAGCACTTAGCGAACGACAGCGGTCGGACCGCCCAGAGTGTCTTCCAGCAGCAGGTTCTCGATGACTTGCACGAAGCTCTTCATGTTCTGGGCATACGATCCGATGACGAGGTCGGTGATCATCTCGAGCTGAGACTTCTTGTTGGCAAAGTCGACGAACGTCGGTGTCATGCGCAAGATGGTCTGCACGATCGCCGCTTCGCTGCAGTCGTCACTGCTCGCGACGGGTTTGATTACTGTCCAGTTAGTTTCTCGCATCTGGATGGGTCTCCCGCCGAACATGGAGCCTTCCGTCAAGCCGTAAGACGACGATACCAACACAACGCGGTCTTCTTCGACAAACCGTCGGACCAGGAGGTGAACGCAGACAAGCGCTTCACTGCGGCGGAGCCGAAGCGTGACGTACACTTTCATGCGCACCGTGTCTTCTGTGCAATCGCCAGCCTGCAACGGTTGCCATCAAACACCATTTGGCTGCAAAAACCATAATCACGGCCGAAACACCCAGCTCACCGTCATGTAACCATTGGGGATCTGCTGGCGTGGCAGGGACAGAAACTTCCACATGGCGTCGCTGGTCCGATGGTGGCTGAACGGAACGACAACCGCGTGCCGCAGCTCCATGAACACATTGCCAGCGTCGTCCAGCTTGGCTTCCGCCTCATTCTGCTCCTCGTCCGTGCGGCCGACGCCAGTGTCGCTCCTAACCGAGTCGAGCGTCGCATAAATGCCGTCCAGCTCGTCCGAGAGCATGGCAAAGATGCTATCCGATGACTGGGTATCTTCTGGCCGCAACCTCTTGCTGGTAGTAGCAACGCTTGGGTCCAGGACCTATCGACATAAACGCACACTAAGGTCTGCAGTAGAATACTCGATACCTCTCAGAGCACCATACCGCTGGCGTCGCTCGCTTGCGCAGCACACGCTCCAGACTGTGCGCGACCTGCAGCTGACCCGTGAGCATCGACCGTAGCTTCTCGTTCTCAATCTCGGCTCTGCGTCGCTCCTCTTTCTGTCGATTGGCTAGGCGCTCCCACAGCCGTTCTTTCGGCTGGATAGCAACGAGCGACGCCTCTTGCCGTTCCTCGCTGGTTTCAGCCTCGGATTTCGCCTTGACCTGCTGGAGATGCGTCTCCAACTCGGCCACTTCCCGTCTCAAATACTCCAGCTCCTCCTTCTGCCGGTCCACGCGCCGTCGGCTCGCTTTTCCACGCTTCTGGTCGCCATTGCTTTCGTTCGGAGTCACGGAGACCTTGGCAACTGCTCCAGTCGCAGAGAATGTATCATCGACCTGGACGTCTGGGAACGGCGTCGCGCCGAGCGCCTCGCCATTCGCAAAGAGCAGCTCCAAGCCGTCGCCCAGCAGCACGTCGGAGTCCGCCGAGCTCGAGCACAGCTGTGGCTCGCGCTGATCGTCATTCCCGATGAGGACATCCAGAAAATCCAGCGCGCGATCGTCCATGTCCATGCTTGTGTATCGTGATCAAACCACTCGCAAATGGGATCAAATTTGATCACAACTCGATTCGAAGGTCATTAGGTATATCGCAAATTGTGACATCAATTGCCACATTTTGCATACTAAACGAATACCCATATCAAATATCAGAGTTTTGGTTATGCTTAGCACGAATTTAGTCGCTTCATCGCCACATCACATTTTGGTAGACAGCACTCTCGACGGTGCGAGTATGGACGACCTGGAGGCGCTATTGGCGGAAGTCGACTCCGAATTCATCGACGTCGATCAGTGGCTATTGCCGCTCGACGATGACGCAACGGAATTCCTATCTGACCTGTGTTCGACCGAGAATGGCACCTCACTCAATGATCAACCAGCATCCAGCTGCCAATTCAATCACACCGACTGCAGTGCCGTCACTGATCAAGATGCGGATGCAGCACGCGCAAACTCAGCCGGAGCGATACCTTTGCCGCGATTCGAGTTAGCGCAGGAACCAAGTTTGCCACGTATCGATATGGCCTCGATAGCCAACGAGATCTCCAGTTTGCCCAAGCGGTCGACGCGAAAGCAGCAGATCGACGATCTTCGGATTCAAGTTGCTCAGTTAACGCTGGAGCTCCGTGCACTCAAACAGACGGTCGGCATTGACACGGATGCACCGATCTCAGCAGAAGCAATGAACCCGAGCACTATGGCTGAGGGTTCGCCTGTTGTCGGCCTGTGGAAACGGATGGCTCTGCGACAGCGCGAGCTGCGCCAAGACGCTGAAGAAGATCAGCGAGCCTTGCAACACGCTGTAAAAACCTACTCCCGCCGTGTCAACCATCTCCACCGCTTGATAGAGAAATTGTCGGCAGACAATGTGAGTATGCACTTGCATAGCTGGAAACGCTGCATCCACCGAACTAACCGACCTGCTGCATGGCGATTCTGCTCGAACAGCATCAAATGCCGACCTTCGATCGGTTCTATTCAATCCTTCGAACGAGTTTAAGCGACGACGCTACCGTACTGCAAGCTCTGGCAGCGGACATGGAGGGGCTCTATCTTGGAATTGACGACTCGTTTCATCAAGGGAAGATGCACGAGATTCTCCCTCCTGGTTGTCGGAGCAGCGCTCGAAGAACTGGACCAAACACGTGGACGGTCCACACTCAAGATGTCTACGTGTTGCCGTTCGACTTCAAAGCGACAGACCGAGCTGTGTGGACCATCGAAACGCGAATTGGTGGCCAAAAGGTATGCTCTCTTGCTGGGTAGTTTGAAGGATGAGATGCCTGACACGAATTGATCCATGATGCAGAGCTCGGATGAGTTCCGAAGGAGTTTCCAGTCGCGCCATGAGCTTGCCCATACTGTTTGGAGCGTGCAGAACCGCCGAGTGAGTCGTCGATGTTGTGAAGACAATCGAACAGTCGTGACTATGCGCCAGATGATGCAGCCAATTCCAGACGTGGTCCTTCAAGTCGGCATGCAAATGACAATCTCTGCGGGGCCGTCTTCACTGCTGGGCGAGACGTCCGTAATCGCTTTGCAAGCGTCGGTGCAGGGCTTTGCGACACCAACAGCGCAGAATCTCCTATTGAGCAAGGCAACTGAATACGACTGCCGAGACACGGAGCTGTTCGCTGAAAAGCAGTGGAACGCCTCCATTTCTGATCTGCACGCTGAGATTGAGAAGCTGCTCATTTGAACTTACTGGCATTCGCGCATGGATGGCGGTAGTCCTGACTAAATCAATAGCAGCACATTCGGTCTCAAAGTCCCTTTCAAATCCACACAGCTGATCAGAGTGCGGTATTAATCCAGCAATTGTCGAGGCTGGCTGCGGTGTTGCAGTGCCCATCACCTTGCTGGCATGCACAGCCGGCAGGATTGTGCTGCATGCGGTGCGTCAAGCATAATCTGCGCAGCAAACGTCACTGCTGATGTCGCATAAGCATCGTGGAAAAATCCAGCGCCATCATCATTGATCGTTCGGGATCGTTCATTCCACCATTCGCTGCGCAGGCGGGAGACAATGAACCAGCGAGTGGAGGTCCCACGAGAATGCGATGCTGAAGATATAGGTCAAGCGGAGAGCGTGTTCCTACCGCTAGTCGTCGACACAATGGATTGGTTGCCCATATTCCTCGCAGACAACGGCGACAGTCTGTTTCCAGTTGTAGGCGAAAGCAATCTCGGCGGCTACCTCACTGACGACGCTCTTTCACTAGAGCACTTCTCCGACAGTGTGGCCCCCAACTCACCACACGATCTGCTGCTTGATGACGGTGAAGCATGCAGTTCCAAGTCGTCTCGCGTGAGATTGAACGCAGCGACCAAGAAATCGGAGTCGGCGGCAGCCACAACACTCCACTCTGGCTGGCCGCCCAAGCGATCAACGCCCAAGCAGCGACTCGCACTACTACGTGAAGAAGTGGAGCGGCTGACACTGGAGTTGACAGCCTTGAAAGCGGCGGCTGGTCTGGACTTGACAGCCCCTGTTGCTCGGGTTCCTGCGACGGCTACTGGGAGTGTGGATTTCGCTTCGGTAGACGCCAGTAACCTTCAGTTGTGGCAGAAGCTCGCATCCCGTCAGCTCAAGCATCGCGAGAACGCCGAGAGTGAAAACAAGGCACTCCGTCAAGCCATCGCCCTTCATTTTCGCCGAGCAAAGGATCTCCGTCAGCTGCTGGTCAAGCTCACAGATGATGAGAACAGTCGCCATTTCGCCCAGGCAATGCATCCGCAGTTGACGCTGTGCTCGTGTCAGATCTCGCGCAAAGTGTTCCCAACGTGCCTAGCCGACGACGAGTCCGTGTTTGAAAGCTTGGGAGTTGGCATGGATCAGCTCTTCGTCGGGATTAGCGATGTGGTTTGGCAGGCCGAGATGAGCGAGATCACGTCGCCGGGGCGTGCATGGTCCACATCAAGAACCTCGCTGGACTCGTGGACGATCGAGTTCCGAGATGTGAACGTGCTGCCATTCGACTACAGACAGACGGCTCGGAGTGTCTGGCGCCTCGAGACCTGCCAAGACAGCCAAAGTGTGCGTCTCTGTTTCTCAGTTTCACTTATCCACCACTACAGCAGCGCCTAACCATGTGCTACCGTGTTCACAGAGCTCGAACGAGATCAAACGGAGCTTCCAATTGCCGTATGTGCACTCAACCGGAACGCTCAAGATCCAGCAGCGCAGACTAGTGCGAAGACATCACACCGCCGACAGCACGGTGCTCGTTATCCGGCAACTTTCGCAGCCGCTGCCCGAACTGACGGTAGACGCCACGACGCAGTTGGTCATCAAGCGTGGGCCAGCATCCGTGTCCAGCCCGACAACTGTGATGGAAACACGCTTCAAGTCAACAGTGTATGCGACTGCATCAGCGCAACAGATCAGCTTTGGCATCCTACCCGAAGCCCGGCCGCAAGCTACTCGTGAAGGCGATATGTTTGCGGTGAGCTTGTGGGACGGGTGGATGTCTCGAACGCATGAATCTCTAGAGAGTCTACTGATCGCAGAATCAGCGAAAGGTGCAGTTGAAGCGCGGTGAGGGATATCTCGGACTTGCTTGGCGCTATCTGCTGCATGTCGAACCTCAAGTAGAAAGTGTTTTGGTGACACTCACCACAAGGCTGGGAGGGAGAGCCTGCACTTGCGACCGTGAATCAATGGATGAGTATATGTTGCTGATGTTGGTCGTCATCGACCACAGATGAATGCGGACACATGGTGTGCTGCTGCGTGTTTGAAGCGTGCAGGGTAGCTCGTTGTGCCGACAGCGCTGCCTAAGGTGACTCTGCTGGCGCAGCCTTACCGAACCTTGTTGCTGTGTAAACGATAATCAGAGCCTTGGTGCGAGCTGCAACTCAAGCACCATGAGTAAAGTGTTGCATTGATAAGGCCGACGACGATCAAAATGAAAGTAGGTATCTCACAGTCGGTTTGTACGTCACGAGCTGCTGCTGCCCATCCCATGCTTGACTCGTCCATCTGACGAGATTGCAGTGTGTCGGGAGCGATGCCGTGTGCAAACCAGTAATCATTTGTCAGGCGTCACTACGCCTGGCGCATAGGCGGGCAAAAAATCCAGTGCGAGCCAACACAGTCTCTCCGAATCGGTTCAATTCAACCTTGCCATCGCTCACGGAAGAGATAATGAGCGAGATCGCAGAGCTACAGCAAGAAGGCGATGCCAAGCGGGACTCCGAGTCAGTGCATGACACGATCGAGTGGCTCCCGGGTCTGTTGATGGGTGATGAAGACAGTCTGCTGGCATTCGAAAACGAAAGCGGCCTCGACATCGAGGAGGAACCTCTCTCGGCAGATCTTTCGCTGGACAGTATGCCGTCTTCAACGCAGCTTGTGCGCTCGACTGGATACGACAGCACATGCATATCGCTCTTGTCAATAGCGCAGCCAAGGTCGACCACGCGTCGACCAGCCTGGCCGCCCAAGCGGTCGACACCCAAGCAACGCCTTGACCTCCTTCGTGCACAAGTGGAGCGACTGACTCAGGAGTTGGCAAACCTAAAGGTAGCCGCTGGTTTGGGCTTGACGGCACCGGTTGTTCGCGTCCCAGTAGCTGCTGCTGGCGTTGACACTCCCGCTTTGACATCCACGCCAAATCTTCACCTGTGGGAGAAGCTGGCTGCTCGGCAGCTCAACCACCGTCGCAACGTAGAGGATGAGAACAAGGCGCTTCGACAAGCGATCGTGCTCCAGTATCGCCGGGTGAAGCACTTGCGTCAGTTGTTTGCCAAGCTTACGCGCAGCGACAACAGTTCCCTCCCTTTCGCGTCAGTTCTTCCTCAAGCAACGATGTGCTCGTGCCAGATTTCGCGTAAAGTGCTCCCGACCTGTCTGCCCGACGACGAGTCCGTGTTTGAAACCTTGGCCGTTGATATGGACGAGCTCTATGCGGGCGTTGGCGACACGTTTTGGTGCGCCAAGATGAACGAAATTGAGCCACAGGGACGCACAAGCAGCTCATCCCGAATCGACCCTGACGCGTGGATCATTGAGTTTCGAGACGTCCATGTATTGCCGTTCGACTTCAGGGACACAGCTCGAGCTGTCTGGCGTCTCGAGACCTGTCGATCCAGCCCGAATGTATGTTTGCATTGCTCATTATTCAGGATATTGCAATGGAAGTCCTGATCCTGTTTTCGTTGCCTTGTCTAGACCGCACACGAGATCAAGCGGAGTTTCCAATTGCCCTACGAGCATTCGAGCGGGACGCTCAAGATCCAGCAGCGCAGGCTGGTGAGAAGGTATCACGAAGCCGAGCGAACGGTGTTGATCATCAGGCAGCTCTCCCAGCCGATGCCCGATGTGCTGGTGTACACAACGACGCAAATGGTGATCAAGAACGGACCAAAGTCCGTGTCCAGCCCGACAACTGTGATTGAGACACACCTCAAGTCGTCGGGGTATGCAAGTGCGGCAGCCCAACAGATCATTTTCGACATGCTTCCCCATTGCCAGCCAGCTCATCGCGACGACGACCTGTTCGCAATGAACTTGTGGGATCGGTCCATCTCGCGCACGCACGACTCCATCGAGAGTCTGTTGGTCGCAGAGGCAGCGACTTTTGCCAGGACTATACAATAGGAAACGCCCACAGCAAGCCTTGTGATCAATTGCATTTTGCAAGCGAACATGGGCGGTGAGAGCAAACACTGATGTGAACAGCATCTCTGCAGACCCGTTGCTTGACAATCGTGCCGAAAGAAAGAGCACATACAACTTAACATCCTCTATCAAAAACAAGCAGTGTATTCAATGTTTAGAGGATCATTAGATACTACAGTCTAACCTCCTTTTTTACGTCTACTATCCTCTTATAACTTGTAAAAAATAATTTTCCACTGTAAACTGCAATCCAACACTTCCTATACGTTACTTATTGAGTGTAACTAATAACCTTGTGTTACTTATATATCCCACTTTCGTAGAAAACGGAGGTTAGACTGTACTCTCCTTTTTATAGCAGCATTCATGTCTATCATTTTTGAAGTGACGTCGAGTTGAAAAGCGTTCTGTGTCCTGATTGTTTGGTGTTGCATTTCGAGTTTCGCGAGCGATGGACGACCTGGAAGCGCTGCTCGTGGACACTGACGCGGGCGATTTCACATCGGCGGAGGAATGGCTCTCGACGTTCGACGTTGGTGCTGGCGAGGCCAATATGGGCGAGGCCAATGCGGGCGAGCTGTTGTCCGTGACGCCGCTGAAGGACTCTGGCGCATTGCTGCACGAAACCTCGAAGCCAGCAGAGCATCACAAACGCCCCTCTCAGAACACCATTGTTCAAGCAGCAGAGCACTCGACCGACCAATTGAGCGCGTCGACTATACCGATACTACAAGGTTTCCCACATGATATACAAGCCAAAGGCAGTTCATCGGTAGTTGGCACGACAGCAAGCACTCCCGTGTCATATCCCGCCATGACTTTCGGAGCCGCCAAGCGAACAGCGCGCACTTCGTGCAAGAAGCAGCTCGAGGACATGCGCGATTTGGCGGCCAAGCTGACGACCGAGCTAGACGAGCTGAAGACAAGCGCTAGGATCAGCGTTTCGACTCCAATCGCTCGCCTTTCAGCGTCAGCTGTCGTCACTACTCGATCGCATGGCGTCCGGGTCTGGAAACGCTTCGCCGCGAGGCAACGCGACCGGCGCCAATGTACGGAGGAGGAGAATCGCTTGCTTCGAGAAGCCGTCGATGTCCACCTCCGCCGTGCGAAGCGCCTGCGACAAATGATCAAGCGGCGAGCGGCCGAGGAGGTTGGATGGAGCTGCTGTTCAGCTTGATTCGTTCGACACTAATCCGTACACTGATATGCTGTTCGGACAGGAGCGTTTGGCAGTCCAGACTCTGTATCGCCGACCGTTTACGATTGTGCCAACTCGGCTGGAAGACGACGAGCTCATGTTTCAGCGCTTTGCCGTGGGGATGGACGAACTGTACGCAGGAGTCGATGGCACTTTTCGTCGAGCACGCATGCGCGAGATAGGTCAGCCTGGCCGAAGGTTTAGCGCGCGGGGGAGCGTGCTAGATAGCTGGACAGTGGAGATTCGAGACGTGACCGTGCTGCCGTTCGAGTTCAAGCGCACAGATCGTGCCATGTGGATCTACCAGACCGGAGCTACAATCTCTTGTGTACGTGTTGGCATGCTACGTCGAAAACGAGTTGTGATTTGACTAACGAGACCACTGCACACGTTCAGAACTCGCACGAAGCCAAGCGCAGCTGCCAGTTTTCGATTGAACACGCGATCGGCGTCCTGAGCATGCAGCAGCGCAAGCTGGTGCGCCGGTACTTTGAAGGCGACCGCACGGTTCTCGTTGTCCGCGAGACGATCGAGCCGATGCCTGGTGTTGCAGTCGACATCACCACTCTCATGATCGTCAAGTGTGGACCGCCGTCGGTAACCGGGCCGACATCGATCGTCGAGATATTCATGTGTGGATCAGGCAGTGCTGACGCGAACGTGCAGCAGCGGATTTCGCAACGCTCGTCGGCTGACGGAGACGAGTTTAGCATATCGCTGTGGGACAGCGCCATCTCGCGCATGCACGATTCCGTCGAGAGCCTGCTCGTCGGGAGGTCAGCAGAAGAGAGGCTGGGCGGATGAACAAGGTCTGAGCGGAGATTGATTTGTAGTGTTGGAGTCCAAACTCGTTTGAGTGGTAGTTGATCAATCGATAGTATGCAGCGACCTCACGGCTTGCCATACTCGATGGTCCACGACCAGGACAACAGTCCAAGGTGCTGCACCTGCTCAGTATTGATGCGTCAGCAACCTTCAACGCCAAGGCTTCACAGTACCACCCGCGTCACTGAAAGAGCGAGCAGATCCAGTCCCCTCTTAAAAAAATCCAGCGCACGATTGGCGTTTCTGCGCCAAAATCGTCCACCACAAGGCGAGCCGAAACACCAAACCCTGTACGAAAGATCGAACTTTACAAAATATACTCTGCATTGAATTATAAGATTGTACATCCATGAAAAATCACTAAAACCATATGAAATGGCATCGTTGTTGAGAAAATATGTTTTTGTAAAGTATTTATGGGACCACCGTTTTGGATGTCCCACCAACAGCACGGTTCCGCCCATTTCAGCTCGCGTTCACTCGCTGTTAGCTCTCTCTTCATGGACGACCTGCCGGCGCTGGTGGTCGACGCCGACGCGAGCGGCTTGGGTTGCGCCGACGACTGGCTGCTGCCGCTGACCGCCGACGCGATCGGGTGGCTGCCGTTGCTGTCTCCACGTGACACTGATCTCGAGCTGAGCGACATCCACGGCCAGAGCGATAGCAGTTGCCACCAAGATGAGATGTCGCTGACCACGCCGCTGGCTTTGCCGGCTTTGGAAGCATTAAGCAGTGCGATGGCCGAGCCTTCGGATGGGATTACAATTGAGGATAGCCAGCACGCGTCGTCCGAGTCCGACACGGCGTCGCCTGCCGAAGAGCCGAAGGTTGCACCAAATCGATCGGGGACGAAGCGTCCGACGCGCAAGAAGCAGCTCGAGATGCTGCGGGACGAAGTGGCGCAGCTCACGGAGGAGCTCGGCACACTGAAGAAAGGGGCGGGACTGGACCTATCGACGCCGGTCGCGCGGATTCCTAAAAGCGAGCTGGGAGTGCTTACCGTCGCAGCCATGTCGTGCACACACGGGATGCGGTTGTGGAAGAAGCTGGCGACCAGGCAGCGCGACCGACGGCGGCACGCTGAGAACGAGAATCGGACGCTGAGGGAGGCGATCTCGCTTCACTCCCGTCGCGCCAAGATGCTGCGACAGATGATGCAGAGGCGGGCGGCCGACGAGGTTAGTAGAGCCGTTTAGAACGAACCCCCTGACGAAAGCTGCTGACATTAATCTCTTTTACTGTGTTACAGCAACGTCTGGTGTCGCAAGCGCTGCATCTTCGGACTCTTTCGGTGGTTCCAACGCGCCTAGCTGACGATGAGGCGGTGTTTCAGCGCCTCACTCTCGGCATGGACCAGTTCTTTGCTGGAATCGACAACACCTTCCAGCAAGCCAAAATGCATAAGATGATTCAGCCTGGACGAGACATCATCGCGAGGGGCGACGGATTGAACAAATGGGTCGTGGAGGTCCGTGACGTGAACGTCCTCCCTTTCGATTTCCACCGAACGGAGCATGCCATGTGGAGGTATCAGACCGATCAGAGCATCTTTAGTGTACGTCTGCATGTTGCCTGGAGCTCTCGATATGCTTACAACCACTTGCTAACTGGTGATTCTCACTGTAGAACTCCCAAGAGAGTCGGAACAGCTTCCAGTTCACGTACCAACACCCGATCGGAGCGGTGATCATGCAGCAGCGCAAGGTCGCGCGGCGGTATCGCGAGGCTAACCGCACAGTCATCATTATCCGCGAATTGACCGAGCCAGCTCTTGGAGTCGCTGTGTACATCACAACGCACATGGTCATCCGAAGCGGCCCGCCATCGGTGGCCGGACCAACGTCTATTGTCGAGATGATCATGTCAGGGTCAGGCACCACCACGGCAAAGGCACAGCAGCAGATTCAGGACGAGATAAACCGCCGGAGTGACCTGACTGGTGTAATCAGCCGTGAGGACGAATTTGGCGAGTCGTTATGGGACAAAGCTGTCACGCGCTTGCAAGATTCCGTCGAGAGCCTGCTGATCAAAGACGCAGCGAGGGAGACTCGCTGTCAATGCCTCTGATCATATTGATCGACCGGATGGAGGCAGTTCTCGCTCAGAGTCTCGTGTCATCCACCAGACGCCACCCTCTACGCTGCTGGAGTGAGTGTTCACAGACGCGATGCAAGATTTTGGAGTCTTGACGCAGTGTCTAGAATACAACCTGTAGACCTGAACCGATTCCAATCCTTGTGCTTCTTGCGTCACGATCGCTACAGTCCTTGTTTCATTGTCAACAGCAAATGAGGTGTGCGACAGCCAATACGGGTTACATGCAACACCTCCGCTACTAGTGCTGGTTTGCAGCTTGGATGAGCATTCGCCTGCTATCGATAGTAGACACTAAGTGCAGAATGAATATGACTGCTAGTGACACCGCCGAAGTTATATTGCTTCGACAGCATGCGTGCACTTGCTCTGTGATGCACTCTGCAACTTGAACTGTTTCGACTGGCCAAAATTAGCAGTTACTGCGTTACCGCCAGCAACCACAATACAGGACCTATCAGCGAGAACTGAACACCAAAACGGAACACGGACGACGAGGTAATCATGGGTCTGCTCGACAGCGATGCCGAAATGGACGATCTGCTCGCGCTCATTGCGGACGACAGCGCCGTCGACGAGGCCTCTGAGATGTGGCTGTTCCCAAATATCTATGACAGTCCCGGTCTGCTCGCTGGTCCACTGCTAACAGACGATGAGTGGAGCGAAACGCCGAGTCCGGGCGCCTCGCGGACGACGAAGCTCGACACGGCCAATGGTGGCCAAAAAGCGATCCAGGCTATAGACGCGAAGAAAGCGAGTCGAGTAGTCTCGACCCCTGTCAAGCGCCGCACTAGGAAGCAAGAGATCGAGGGGCTGCGTCGCCAAGTCGACGGGCTGACATTGGAGCTCAACAGGATGAAGACAGAGGCGGGCATTGACCTGGCGACCCCCGTTGTGCGCGTCCCGCTGAGTGCCGTCAGTGTAACAGTGGCTGCAAGTCTCGCTCCTGGAGGTCTGAGACTCTGGCGGCGACTCGCAGAGAAGCAGCGCAGGCTCCGGCAGGGGGCTGAGAAGGACAACAAGAAGCTGCGTGAGGCAGTGACTGTCCACGCTCGTCGCGCCAAGAGGTTACACCTGATGCTACAGAACCGAGCTCGCGACGATGTGAGTGCGGTTAAGTCGCATGTGCTGTCGAGATGATCGGGGCTCACGTTCACTTTTGTACAGGAGCGCTCGATCTCGCCGCTGCTTCCTAAACCCTCCCTGAGCGCTGTACCTCAAGACAATGACGAGGTGTATCGCGGATTCGCTCAAGGCATGGACGCCATGTATGCAGAAGTTGACAGTGTCTTCCGAAGTGTCAACATGGCTGAAGTGCCTCGCCCTGGCCATCTGAGCAGTGCAGACTGCACTGGAACCGATACTTGGCAGGTCAATATGCGCCACGCCCACATCTTCCCGTTCGAGTTCAAGCAGACTGAGCGCGTCATTTGGGCCTCCAATTGTCGCAAAGACGCACCCAGCGTACGAATCTCTGCATAATCCTTGTCGATCGCATCACCAAAGCTAATGCATGTCGTGGTTGCTTGCTGCAGCAAATGAACGAATCCAAGGTCGACTATTCGTTCGTGTATGCGCACGCTCTCCTCGGCAAATTATCGATCCGGATGCGGATGCTAGCAAGGCGATACTGTGAGGCCGACCGCACAGTTCTCATCAGCCGCACACTCATCGAGACGGGCTTTTTCAGCGTCGTAGTCACCGTCACCAACAGGACGGTTATTCGCCGTGGTCCGCCTTCGATGATCAACCCAACCACAATCGTGGAAACCTATATGCAGGCAGTGGGGACGGCTGACCCGGAAGGTTGGGAAGTGATTCGGAGCCAGGCCGACCCGAAGGACGCGTTCAGCCTTTCATTGTGGGATCACTCGGTCTGGAACACGTTCGACGCGGTGGAAGACAAGCTTGTCGAGGAGTCGATTGGAAAGCCGCACCGGTCGATGTGAACATGTGGAACGGGCTGTGTTACATGCGCATGCATGGCCCATCTCGTCGTCCAAATACTCCGTCAAGTGGATCTCGTGGTCAATACAAAATGCCAATAATGATGGACCTGCGCCTACCACAGATGCAACGGGATCAATAAAGCTGCGTGAACTGCCGTGTTGAACGTATATGTCCGTCCACTATAGAGTAAGGCGCCGGTGTTCGTCCCCGTTGATCGCAACGCACTCATTTCAGGAAGCGGACTATCGCTGGGCAACCATCACGAGTGGATGCATGTGACAAAAGCGCACCTTCCGTTTCCTGGACATGGTGGAGGGTTCGCAGTCGCCGCACAACGCCCATCACAGAGCTGCTCGGCGTTTCATCTGCAATTGCAGTGTCGTACCGATGTCTTTCGGCGCCAGCGATGAACTAATGATAGAATATCCAGCCACGATGCGGGTGCGCGATCCCTTGAGCTTCAACGTGGATCAGCGATGTATCCATTTCGTGCAGTGTCCACCGAGCTTGATTCTCCAGCTCGAGGTTTATGCCTGTGCCGGATTTTCCAGTGCGAATGTGTGGCTGCTTGCATCATTTCGCTTCTACAGCAGCCACAATCATCTGGGCAGAAACGAGCAAATCGTCAAGCATTCATAAACATCTTGGAATTTGTATGTCGATACTTTAGTGTCGTAACAACACAGATTCCTGATGGTCGTCCGCCTTTCCGACTCTGCACGATTTACTGACGGCTGGCATTGCTCATAACGCGGAAGCCCAGCGATGGCCAACGCCATGAGCGACCCCGCGGCCTGGGACGACGACCTGCTGCAGCTCCTGGCGGAGGTGCAGGCCACCAGCACCGAGCCCGAGGCGCTGCTACCGGTCGTGGTCTCCACTGCCAACCATTTCGCGCATGATTGCGCAGCTCCGATGCTCAGCGTTGCGCCGTCTCCACCTCCAACGCGACCAGCGGACCCTTCGATCGACGCTTGCGCAAAGGAGACCGCCCACGAAGGCGTGCCAGAAGGCGACGCCTCGATGACTGATCTCGTGACAGTGAAGAGGCCGACCCCCAAACAGGAGATGGCTCGACTTCGCGATCAAGTGACGAGGCTGACGATGCAGCTCAATGCGCTCAAGCTCGCGTCCGGACTCGACCTGGACACACCCATCCTCCGCCAGACAGCGAGCATCCCGATGACGCCGAGGAATGATCCAGCTATCATTGGTCTATGGAGGAGGCTGGCTTGCAAGCAGCGCAAGCACCGCGAGCATTCCGAGAGGGAGAACCGGTTGCTGCGCGAGGCGGTTGCGGTCCGCGCGCGGCGAGCAAAGCGGCTGCGGCAGCTGATAAAGAAGCAGACGGACGAGGAGGTTTGTACGCTTACGGTGGTCTTGGCTTGTAGCTTCACGTACTGAAGGCTTGTGCTACCTGCAGATGGAAGCAATTGTGCCACTTCTGGGGAACTCGGACGAGGACGCGCTCTTGAAACTCCGCCACGACAAGGAGTTCTTCGCCGAGCTCTCGCAAGGCATGGGTGAAATGTACACAGACACGGACGCCGTGCTTCAGCGCGTTGGGATGGCCGAAGTCCCTCGTCCAGGACACTTGTTCGGCCTGCGAACCGTCGACTCACACCAATGGAACGCGAACTTCCGCCACGTGCGCATCTTCCCTTTCCATTGGGAACAGACCGATCGCGTAGTGTGGAGTGCGTGCACAGACAACGCCACCGCGAGCGTAAGTTTCTCACAACTGCAAACAACTGTTGCTTTCATATCGGACTGAGGTTGTCGATGTGGTGTAGAACGAGCGCGAAACCCGCTCTGACTTTTCGTTTGCGAAGGTCCACCCGGTGTTTGGCGCCTGCTCGGTCCGTGTCCGCTCATTCATGACGAGGACTTGCGAGAAGGAGCGCTCGGTGATGCTGCAGCGCGCGGTGGTCGAGGCGGCCGGCTATTTTGTCATCCACGTATCGACGTGGATCGTCGTGAAGCAAGGTCCACAATCGACGGTCAACCCGACGTCCGTCCTTGAAGGGTACTTGACGGGCTCTGGGGTCGCGAGCCCGACGATTTCGGACATGATACCGGACAGCGGCGCGCTGATGGACATGAAAAGCGTTGACCTGTGGAACCACGGCATCTCGGCCACGCTGGACGCGATAGAAGACCGCCTCATGCAGGAAGCGTTCCAGCCTGAGCTATCGTGAAGTGCAGCATCGGAGCGATTGCGTACAATAGAGAGCAGTGTTGGATTGACTCACGGATCGAAGCTATCGGTGGTGATGGCTCTTTAGTCCCGATAGAGTCGCGGCTCAAAATGTACCACGATGCAACTTGATTGAAAGTCCCATGCGTCCTTTCTTCATCACGCAGCGTCTGCTCTTCTTCAAGTTCAGGGGCATGGACGGTGACGCCAACACACATCGCATCTCCGGTCAGCGCTGAGCCGTGCCGACGGCTCGGGCAATATTGAAACTCACAGCTAGCGCGATGGCTGACGGCGATCAAGGCGACGCCGCATGGGACGAGTTGCTGCTGCTGCTCGCCGAGGATGCCGCAGACGTGCCGCTCGGCGGCCACTGCTCCGACTCGGATGTCCAGTCGTCGCCAGCGTGCAGACAGCACAGCCGGAGATCGGTTTTCTCTCCATCACGGCTAACGAGTTGGTGGAACGAAACGGCAGATGAATCCTCGCACGATGACAGCACGTCCAATGATGCAGAAGACACAAAGGATCCGGCGATGGTCAAAACAAAGCTGGTCGCGGCGAGGAGCAAGCGGCGGTCGCAGAAGAACATACTGGCGAGTTTGCGCGACGAAGTTTCTCGCTTGACACTGCAGCTTGTCTCGCTCAAAACTGCGGCTGGGATCGACAACAACACTCCAGTTGCGCGCATTCCTGATGGATCATCCACCGTTCTTGACGAGTGCTCAGCGTTGGGATCTCACTCGCTGTGGAAAGCTCTGGCTGAGCGTCAGCGACACCGACGCCTGCACTCGGAGCACGACAACCGCATGCTGCGGATGGCTATCGATTTACAGGCTCGTCGCGCTAAGCAACTGCAGCGATTGATTCGAAAGCGAGCGCTTGAAGAGGTAGGAATCACTCTATGAACGTGATATCAAGTCGCAGCTAACGAAACTGATCTCACAGGAGCGTGCGCTATCTCTACTGACCCGGCCAACTGCTGTGTCGAAGCGGATCTATTCTCAAGATGACGATACCACGTTTCACGAGCTCGGACAGGGCATCGACAGAATGTACGTCGAGGTTGATGATGTGTTCCGCCGCGTCAGCATGGCCGAGATCCCACGTCCTGGCCGCCGGAGCTGTATGCGAAGCGCGGGCACGAGAGAGTGGATTATCGAGATCCGAGACGTCTGCGTCCTTCCGTTCGACTTCAAACAGACAGACCGAGTCATGTGGCGCTTCAACAGCATGTTCGCGGACGGCACGGCGAGTAGCAGCATTTCTGACTGTGTCGATCGTTGACGGTGATTCTAATGTTGAAGTGTTGGTATTGCTTAGAGTGCCCACGAAGCCAGGACCGCTGAGTCGTTCATTGCGACTCATTCTGTTGCCGGCAATGTCCAAGTCAGAATGCGTACGCTCCATCGCCGGTTCTGCGAGGAAGACCGCACAGTGTACATCAGCCGCGGCGTCATCGAGTCCGTTCCTACCACCGTCGTACAGCAAACAACTCGAACTGTCATCAAGCGAGGGCCACCATCGTTCTCTGGCGCCAGTTCCATTGTTGAAACCTATTTAATCGGGTTTGGAACGGCAACGACTGAGGTATGGGATTCAGTAAAGCAGGATCTCGACCAGCACATCGCCTTGTGGGAGTTGGCCATGTCGAAAACGCAAGGCATAATCGAGGACCGTCTCGTTGCCGAATCCATCCGAGATGTTGGTCGCCCTCAAGCGCAGACGGCATGAGTCTTGCCACGTCATTATGATCATGAAGAGTTCTCAACCTATTTTTCACTTTTGTCACAATTGTTCCGACTTTGATTTTCGCCAATCGTCTTGCGCCAACGCAATTGGAGAGTGTCAAGATCACATGGGTACATTTTCGGCATGCCAACGAACTGAGGTTTGGCATTCTCAAACTCCACCTCTACTAGCAACCGAGCCGCCAACACCTTGAAACTATGGGCAACGTGCTCACCCAGTATGTGCAAGGCGCGCTGGACGCGATGGCTAACTACTGGAAGAAGCCGAGCCGGATTCTGCTGCTCGGACTCGACGGCGCCGGCAAGACGACGCTGCTGTACAAGCTCAAGCTCGGCGAGACCATCACAACGATCCCGACAATCGGCTTCAACGTAGAAACGTTCAGCTACAAGAACATCGAGTTCACGGCCTGGGACATTGGCGGTCAGAGCAAACTGCGGCCACTCTGGCGCTTCTACTTCCAAGGCGCCGACGCCATCATCTACGTCGTGGATGCAGCCGACCAATCTCGACTCGACGAAGCCGCCGAAGAGCTTCACCGCGTGTTCGAAGACGACGCTCTTCGCGACTGCAAGCTGCTTGTGTTTGCCAACAAGCAAGACCACCCCAGCTGCGCTTCGGTGCACCAGCTCCGCGATCGGTTGCGTCTGGAACTCGTGACGAAGAATGCCTCGAAAATCGTCCCGACAGTGGCGGTGACAGGCGAAGGAGTGTACGAAGGCTTGGAGTGGCTGAGCAAAACAGTCATGCAACCGTAGATGCCTCCACGATCTCTCGCTGTAATACATATCACATCCTGTATAGTGTATGTTGCGATGGGCAGCGTCACTGACGGGATAGTAGCTGCGGTTCATGTCTGTATATTACGTATCATACATCGTCCCTGGGAGCCTTGTCGTGAGGGGGAGCGTTCACTTGTGCGTCAACGTCTTGAGCTCCGTTAGAAGCAGCTTCTCCAACATGTGATGCATAACCACAACCGTGCGATGGTAACAGCCGATCAACAGGTTGCCAAGAGAGCCGACCGCCACATCGTCAAGTGAAAAGCCGGCATTGGTGACGGGACTAACCCGCATAAGCGTCTGCGTGACGCACATGGATGGACTCGGGTTGGTCAGCAACGAGCGGAGGATGTTCCATCCGCGCTCGTGCAGATGCATATTGACTGCTCCCTCCATCTCCACCATCGAGCTCCACACTGTCACGATTCGATCGTCTTCCTCGTAACGCCGACAAGTCATCCACACGGTCACAAGCGTCTCGGCTTGTGAAAGATGAACAGTATCGGAGACTTTGATCGTGACCACATCATCTGTGGCTTCGTACACCTATTGCGCACACGAGAGTTTACAACACGGGTGATGAGCTGATACTGCACCAAGCTCACAAACACAAAGCAAGCAGCAGCAATACCTGGTAGAACCCCGGATGATACTCTGAGTCTTCTCTCGCGAGAAATCGCCAGATGGCTTCGTCGACCGCACGGATGCTGAACGGGAACACCTTGCACTCGGCATTTTCAAGGTAGATGGCCTCCGTCCCGATACCCCCAATCGCACCACGCGAGTTCAACGTATGCGGCACGGCCGTCTGCGCCATATCGCCGTCGAACGACGTCAGTCCGCTCGCTCGATAGATCCGATCTGTCTCCATGTACTGCGCCGACAAGTGAGCTCGCAGCGAGTCGAAAATGGCCGCCTCGCTGGGAAACAGCCCTCGCGACAATAGTCGCTCTGATCGTCCAAGCCTTGCGATCACGCGCCTCGGCTGCACGAACCAGTATCGAATAAGTGCCACCATTCCAAGCAACACTGCCACCATATCAACATACCTTGCCGGAGCTCCCAAACTCGATCTCCAGCTTCTTGAGGACACGAAGCTGCTGCTCGGCGAGCGCACGGAGCCTCACGTTCTCAAACTTGGACTTACGCAGCTCCTCCTTGTGGTGACCAGCGATGCGCTCCCACAGCGCGCTCCTTGAGAGCGTCCCCTTCGCCTTGTCGGCCAATTCGACGGCATTCTCGTCGATCTCTTCGTGGATTTCTTTCATCGGCGCTCGGTTCGATCGCGACCCGTGCGCCAGCAGCCGCGGCATCGGCACCACATTGAACACGATGGCCTTCTCGCGCGCTTCGTCCGAGGCCGCGATCTCACGGCGTTTGAGATGGTCGAGGTCGTTCTCGAGCTCTGCAATGCGGTCGCGAAGCTGCAGCACCTCCTCCTTCTGGCGCTTGCGACGCCGCCGCGACCGCTCCCCGGTCTTGTCCTTGGGCGACACAACGACCGCAGAACTGGAGGCAACACCTGCTTGCGCTGGCGGCGGAGATTGCTGCACGTCCTGCCCGTAGTGGCGCACGTCCGCCGCGGTCAGCAGCGGGCTCTCCCCGGCCGCGCTCGACTGGTAGCTCTCCGCTCTCCGGCGCTTGTAGGCCACGCCGTCAACGGGAAGCACCCCGTTCTCGTCCTCCGACTCGTACTCGGCCACGATCGTCTCCATGCATGCGTCGAAGGCCACGTGGTCGGGCACGAGCCACGCCGGCACCGTCGCGAACGACTGCGGCTCACCGTCGTTCCCTCGCTCCGGCGACGAGGTCGTCGACCGCGAGTCGGCGCTCGTGCAGCCACTGTCCTCGTCCGAAAACCGCGAGAACGACGGCGACGCGAGCGTCACCGGCACGAAATTGTCGGCGAGCGGGGTGTTGGCGCCGCTCGTGGGGAAGACCAGCGACACGCCCATGCTGCTCGGGCTCGGCGGCACGAGCGAGTACGGCCGCGGGCCATCGCCGATCGAGCGGTGAGCGCGGTCGTCGCCCGCGTCGTCGCCGAGCGTCAGCAGCTGCGGGTCCGCCGTGTCCACCTCGTCCACGAACGCGAGCAGCTCGTTGTCGAGCAGGAGCTCCTCCGGGTCGAACGCCGTCGCGTCGCGCAGGTCCACGACGCACATCGCCGAGGGCGGGAGGTGGAGCCGTCAAGGGGATATCGAGGGGGTGGTGAGGTGGGCGTCGCCGGTGCCGGGACTGCCTCAACTGGGCTGGAGGCCGCGCTTCTTTTCGGTTCCGCCTTGCTTGCTGCGCATCAAAGGCACGGAAGAGAGGGAACAGAACCAGAAGCAGTGTGTCCGATACATAGCGACCGATTTGGATCTGGTTTCCAATTGTTTAAGACTGTGTGAGTAATTCAATAGGACTGTTTGTGCTGGACACGGGTCAGAAACGCACAGTGTGGTGTTCCGGATAGACTGGCGAAAAGCGACCTGCCACATGGCCGGTAGTTGGACGCTATTGGCCCGATGAATGGCTGCGTGTGTGTTGGCTTGGTGGGGGGAGGGGGCCATTAGCGTCGACGCGGTGGGCCACTGCGTATTTATCGAGTAGCAATGAAGGGCACGGGCGTGTCGCCGAGCCACGACCGCGTATCTGTGAGATTTCAACGACCATGCACACTCGAGCAGCGCCACCGAGTCGAGTTGGCGCCGCACCATCGAAACAACGCAGCGTACAGTTTACCGCAGTAGCACAGCGCTGACGCTTCGAAAGTCAAGAGTTGGCTGGAACAAGAGCTCGTGGCCAACGGCAGTGTCCGAGTGGTGCAAGGCGCTGAACCGCGGCCGCGTATCTGTGAGCTTTCAACGACCATGCACGGCGCTGAGTAGGTTCATGGATCTATGCCGCACCATTCAAAACAAAGTTCAGATAGCCGCCGTCGCGTGGAGCTCCTCTTAAAAGAGCCATGAGCTGAGCGGACACGGCGTTCGCTGGCAACGGCATCATCACGTCGACTGCGGCTCCGCCTTGAGCTCGAGCCAGGTGAGCTCATGGGCGAGTGAATTCCGTGATGCTATGGCCGGATCCTCCTAACAAGCGACCCTGCTGCCGACCGACAGGTCGAGTATGCGATGGGTGTCCAGCGGCCCTTCCACTGCATAGATGCTAGCTTACCGCCTTCAAGCGGCAAAGAAGGCGACGGGGCGTGGCGCCATCGACACGTGACCTTCGTGCGGTCACTGGACGCGGCCGCGTCGGCGTCGACCCCCGGCACGAGCCGTGTAATTCGATGGAGGCATCCACGCGATGATCAGGTGGAGGGCTAGCTGTGGCGTCCTGACATCATCGCATTTTCGCGTCGGACGTCACTGGGATCCCTCCAGGTTCGCTTTCACGCGCTTGACCATGCGACCGACCTCGAATGGACACATCGCTCATTCACCCCTATAACTACGTTCGATATTTGAATGCATGCATGAATTTTCCATTCTATTTATATATCACACTATGACAATATATAGTCATGCATGTATGATCATAAATATAGTCGGATAAAACAGTAGGGATGCCTCGTTTGGTGCGAAAGACATGCACCACCAAACTCGCGCCGGTGATTGCTGGAAGATGCGCTCGCTCGGATCGCCGACGCTCGGCCGCCCTGGTTAAGCAGCAAACGCGATGACACGGCTCAAATCGCACTGTGACATCGACCCGCTCCGCCCACCGACAGCTCGTCGGAACAAGCTGGCGCGTGACGCTCCTCGAATGATGGCTGGCCCTCTCTCGGTGCCCGGATCCCGTCGGTGCTTTCGGTCATGAGTGCCACTCAGCAGCCACCGCCAGTTTGGTCCTTGCAGCTCGAACTCATTCGCACATTTCCCGTCAAGCGCACACCGTCAGCACCGCCAAGCGCGTCTCCGAGCCAGCAGCCATGACCACCCAAGAGCGTCCCAAGGTCACATGGCGTCAGACGTACCGGAACCTCAACTGGTTCATGGTCTACTACATCTCGATCGTGCATATCGGCGCCGTCATCGGCCTCACGTGTCTACCCGAAGTGAACCGCACGACGCTCGCCGTCTTGGGGGTCTGCTACGTTCTCAACGGACTGGGCATCACGGCCGGCGCGCACCGCCTGTGGGCTCACCGCAGCTACAAGGCGCACGGCATTGTGCGTTTCTTCCTCATGCTCTGCAACGCCATGGCCAACCAGGGCACCATCTTCCATTGGTCGCGGGACCACCGCGTACACCACAAGTACTCGGACACGCCGGCCGACCCGCACGACTCGGGCCGCGGTTTCTTCTTCGCGCACATGGGCTGGCTGCTCGTCAAGAAGGATCCGCGAGTGATCGCCGCCGGCGAGAATCTCAACTACGACGACCTCTGGGCCGACTGGACCGTTGTGCTGCAGGAGAAGCTCAACCCGTGGGGCAACATGTTCATGTGCTTCGTCGCCCCCATGCTCGCGGCCATGCACTTGGGCGGCGAGCACTGGTTCAACGCGCTCTTCGTCTGCGGCTTCCTGCGCTACGTGCTCGTGCTGCACGCCACGTGGCTCGTCAACTCGGCCACGCACTTCTACGGCTCGGCTGAGTACGACGACTCGATCCACCCGCGCGACAACTGGTTCGTGTCCATCATGGCGCTCGGCGAGGGTTGGCACAACTGGCACCACAAGTTCCCGTACGACTACTCGACTGGCGAGGGCGGCGCGTTTTCGACCAAGTTCAACCCGACCAAGCTCATCATCGACATCTTCGCGCTGTTCGGCCTCGTGACGGAGCGCAAGCGCGCCACCAAGATCTGGAAGCGCATGAAGGACGCCAAGGCGCGCGGCAAGCTCGCCGACGTGACTGACCCCGAGGGCGACGACCCGCTCGCTGCCTTCGCCCAGCTCAAGTCCAAGATGCTGTAAGGCTCTCCATGAACTGAATGCTTCTTCCTGAGTGTGCTGTCGAGGTCGTCTACAGTAGTTGCATGTCGTGGTTGGCTTTTCGCGAGATGGTCACCACTTGCTGCCTTCACCCGTAGCCAGAGCGGATGTCAAGTATATTTTCTTCCCACCTCATCGTCCTTTGCAACTACAAACGTGCACTCCTGGCCGACTTCGAGCAAAAGCGTCGAACTCGAGCGCAGATGAATGACAGAGCTAGTGCCCTGAAATGCATTAGCGACACGCAGCAATCATTATAAATCAATCATCTGGTCCTGCTGCTGCTGCTGACCAGATCGTCAAAGCGCTCGAAGCAAATCGAGCTGCACAGTCGAATGGCACCACCGATGTCAACAGTCCTCTTCGATGTACTGATTGAAGCTTGCTACCCACTCTCGTTCGGCTTCCTCTTTTGCAAACTTGTCCAGCTCCTCGACCACTTTGCCCAGCTCCATCCGCTCCGACGGCTCGAAGGCGCACATAGCTGACACGAGGTCCCATTCTGCATCACTCAGAGCCGACGGTCTTTGGAATGGTTTCTTCCGCCGCAACCATGCCGCTATGGCAACGTCAGGCATCACTGAACCCCAAGGAGGGTCCCCCGTCACCGCTTCCACAATGCACATGGCCAGCGAGTACACATCCGCGGCGAATGACGGACCAGCTCCATCTTTCGCTACGTACTCTGGCGCTCGCCAGCGTATGGCTCCCCATTTCTCAACGTGAGGCTGTGTCCCGGCCGCCACAATGAAACTCAACCCGAAATCCGTCAGCATGGCTGTGCCATCCTTGCTCATCAACACGTTGTTTCCCTTGAGATCGCCATGAACAATGCCCTTTTGGTGAAGGTAATACAGTCCCAGCGAAACTTCGTGCAGTTTTCGCCACACGACAAACTGGTTTTCTTGGCGTTGTCGGTACAGGTAGTCTGTCAATGACCCACCAGGTGCAAACTCGCTGACGATGAAGTAAGGCTCACGGAGGTGGTGGGCACCGAAAAAGGGAACAATGTGTCGGTGGCGCGCTTGACTCCAGACCTTCACCTCGCGTAGGAACGTCCGCTTCTCAACTTCTGAAGTGATCTCCACGCACTTAACGACAACGCTGAGTTTCCGCCACATCCCGTGAAAGACTTTCCCGAAGGACCCGCCCGCAAACGGCACGGCATCAAACTGCACCTCGTGTCGGGGAATGAACCAGTCTTCGACCTTAACTCCATGCTGGTTGGTGAAACTAACAATGTGGCTGATAACTTTCTGGAGCAACTTGAGTTGGTGGTCCGTGTACGAAGAGGGATTGTGCCGGACTTCGTGGAAAATCAACGTTAGTGCTTCGACTTGCAATGTCGGGTCAGCGAGCTCAGCCACCACTTGAGAAATTGTCCCTTCCAAGCGAGTCGTAAGTGTCTGCTTCAGTGAATCAACGTTGACTTTCCACGCTTGCTCCCATGCCGGCGCGTCGTTGCCTTGAGATAGATCAAGCGCGCGATGCAACGTAGCAACAGCATCTGCCACCGCCTGGGCACTGATGAGCTGAAAAGCAACCGATTTGTCGGCGAATGTCTTGAGGAACGTCAGCAGTCGATTCGTAATCGTCTTAATGGACGGTCGGTCAGTCTTCGACAGCTCGGAAATATCTCGTACCAGCGGTGTAGCGACGGTCGTGGGCTCGAAATGGTGTTCCAAACGCTGGAGAACGTGGTCGACCAACGGCTTGGCTTCGTGGAGTCGCTCACATTGAATTGCCAGCCGGTCAATCAAGCTCGACATGGCACGCTCTGCACCAATAATATCAAGTGTTTCCTGGTCGCTTGAGTCGTCGTCACTCGCAAGAGTGCTAGCTCGTCCTCGGCTTGACGTTTCAGCGATGCTCACAGATTTTGCGAGCGACTTTGGTGATCGTAAGGGATCTTCATCATTGATACTCATACATGTTCCACAATGTGCACAGAACTTGTTGTCGCCCGCCACCTCCAACCTGCAGCGCGGACAACGGCGGGATGGGATTGCAGTCGTAACGGCCTCACGCTTGGAAAACTCCCGCAGCGTGTTAATTATGCTCGCGAGAGACGGACGGATATGCCAATTGTATGCCACCATTTGCCGCACGAACCCCCACTCCTCGTCCTTGAGCGCTTCTGGACGCGGGTGCGGCTCTCTACAGAGTAGTTTGCACAAGACGTCTTCGTCCGTAGTATCTTGAAACGGCGGTGCCCCTAAGAACGCCTCAATGATGCACATCCCGAGCGAGTAAATGTCTGACTCCAACCGCGGGGTGAGCTCGGAAGGCTGCTCGTCCACTTGACCAAGACACTCTGGCGCCTTCCAGCGGATCGACTCAGTCTGAGTCTTGGCACTCAGCGAAGCCGACTGCGTGAGAATGAACGCCAACTGCAAGTCGCCGACCTTCCCCCTGTTGTCCGCACCGATGAGCAGGTTGCTGCATTTCAAGTTGCCGTGAACCACCTTTTGCTCGTGAATGAAGTTCAGCCCTAGCGCGGCGTCGTGGAACAAGCGCCAGAGCTTGGAGCGGCCGTGCTTCCGAAAGAAATCGGCAAAGTTGCCATTCGGGCAATGCTCGATCACGTATAGCGGCGACAATGCCGCAGAACACGCGCCGTACAGCTGCACGACGTTCGGATGGTCGAGGTTGTTCCAGATCTCAAACGCCGCGATGACGGACTTGTCGTCTTTGGCGATCAACGGCTTGACGACAACCGGGGTGTCGTTCCACGAACCGCGGTACGTGCCTCGTCCGAGCGTCGCGCTCTTGTCGACTCGAATGTCGTTGCTCGGGAGGAACCACGACGGAGATCGCGGTGTCCGGACAGTCGACTCACTGTCGGACGTAGTGCTGGACAACCGACCCGGTGGGGTGTCTTCCCACTCTTGACTCCGATTCGTGTTCTCGACCGAGCGCATGTCGATGAGCAGCGTATAGAGTTTGTCCACGTCGGCGTGGAAGCCGGTGATGGCTGCCGTGATCTTGTGGTTCCGAGCCATCAAATACAGCGCCGACCGATCCGCGTAGTGGTTGAGCAGCTTGATGAAGCGGCTAATCGTGTCGCCGTACTGGATCAGCGCGTGATTCTCGCGGAGGATCTTGTCGTCCGTCACCTTGCGAAGCTCGACGTACACGTACGCGAGCCGCAGGTGAACGCCACGCCACGAGTGCGCGTGCATGTTGATCTGGCGGCATCGCAGCTCGATCAGCTCGAGCGCGTCGGAGATCGTGCAGCCCACGTCCGGGACGACGTACTCGGCCGCCACCACGCCCTGCATGGAATCCAATCTCGATCCAAAGATTGCTGAGGGCGAGTCTGTGTTTATTCTGAAATGCATCACATCGCGCGCTCATGTTCCACTGGGATGGAACGTTCCGCAATTTTGCTTGACGATCCCGCAGCTTTACCTACTGAGTGGGTCATTCATTACCTTGAAGTGACTGCACACTTTTCCACAATGGGGATCGAAGCTCGTCAAGAAGCAGCACGTCGGATGTTATGATCACGATGACGACGATGGACGTGGAGGCCGACGGCGACCGTGACCGCGTGGAGAGCTATCTGCAGCACTTGCTTGCGACACCGGATTCACCACAAGACATCTCCACGTCGATCGACGAGCTGGTGTATGAGTGCCAGCATTAGAGCTCAGCTTGTCAGTCTGCATACTCCAGTCGGTCTGGACGACAATGCGCTGCACTTTGAAAACCGGTGGACCTGCTGTCGCTCGACCTAGACTTGGGAGATGATGACCTCGAGCTTCTGCGGTCGCTGCGAGTGCAAGTGAACCCTGCTGTCGGGTCGCCAGCATCGGATGCCACGGCAGAAGGCGACACAACTGCGAGTAGCGACAGAATCGGATCATCAATTTCGCCGACACGATACTGTCCGTCGCACTAGCCGCCTAGAATTGAGGTGCGAGAGCACAGTGCCCTGTCAGAGGAATCGAAAGCACGTGCAACGAGAACGTGGATCTCGTGCGCAGTAGAAATGATTTACACATGCAGTTGTTGGGTCGCTCCACAACATGCAGTCTAGGTCCATGCACCTTCTATCAACAACTAAGAGCGACCGTCTACGAGCTCGCCTTCTTGGCGGATTCCAGCAGCGACTGCCACGTCGGTCCGAGCAGCGAGTCGCGCGACGGCGAGCGCCGGATCGTCGACTGGAACACTGGGTGGCCGCTCACGGACGCTGGCGTGATGCTCGAGCCACTGGGCGGGTGGAGCGGGGGCGTCGACGCCGCCTTGGGCGACTCGAGCGATGGCGTCGACCTCCCGCTGGCGGCGGTGCCGCTCGGCGCCTCGGAGAAGAAGAAGGCGTGCATGCGCGCGACAATCTCGTCCGCGTCCTTCTGCTGCAGCACGAACGACAAGTTGAGGTCCTCCGCCGACTCGCTCAGCAGCAGCACGTCGTAGCCCTCGAGCACCTCGAAGACGCGGCCGAGCTCGGCGAGCGACTTGCGCAGCCGCCGGCCCACGACCGAGACGACCGAGCACTCCTCGAACACCTGAACCTTCGAGTGTGCGTTCAAGCTCTCGATCAGCTGCTTGAACGGCGCGCCGTCCAGGCCGCCGGGAATGTGGTCCAGCGTGACGGTGACCGAGAACTGCGACGTGGCGATCAGGTCCACCGAGATGCCGCTCTTCTCAAACGGCGCGAAGACCTTGGAGAGGAAGCCCGCGGCCCCCCACATGTCGAGCGCCGTGATGCTGAGCGTCGTCATGTTCTGCCGGCGCACGACCGCGAGGATCTTGGGGCTCGCCGTGTCCTCCTCGCGGCTCGGGGTGATGACCGTCTTGTCGCCCGCCGGGTCGTTCGTGTTGCGGATCTCGACCGGCACCTCGGCCGCCTGCGCCGGCATGATGCACCGCGGGTGCAGCACCTTGGCCCCCATGGCCGCCAGCTCCTGCGCCTCGCGGTAGTCCAGGCTCTTGATCAGCCGCGCGTCGGGCACGTACCGCGGGTCACTCGTGAACATGCCGTGCACGTCCGTCCAGATCTCGTACTTGGCCGCGCGCAGCATGGCCGCGAACAGCGCGCCGGACGTGTCCGAGCCACCACGGCCGAGCACGCACGTGGCGCCGTCGGCCGTGCTGGCGATGAACCCCTGCGTGAGCACGACGCGCCGGCCGTTGGCCTTGGCGGTGGCCCGCGCCACGTCCGCGCGCGGCAGCACGTCGGCCTGCAGGAAGCGGTCCTCCTCCGACTTGGCACTCGCCGGGTCGCTCACCAGCAGCTCGCGCGCGTCCACGCGCTGCACATCCGCGAGTCCGCAGCGCGCGAGCACGCACACGCCCAGGTGCGTCGACAGCAGCTCGCCGAACGCCAGCACGCGCGCCTGGATGCGTGGCGACGCCTCCTCCGTCAGCTTGACCCCCTCCAGGATGCGCACCAAATTCTGTCACAATGCAACCAATAAGCCAACGCCTTTAGCAACTGGTCACCATCCATCAATCAAAAGCCACCACTGCTGCTGTCCTCCTACCTTGAGCTCCTGCAGCAGCGGCAGCAGCGTCACGGGAATGGCTTCATCTCCATTACCACCATTGCCACTGGCCAGACCATCGTCGAACACGGCGTCGAGCCACTTGCGGCGCCAGCGGTCAAGCTGCTCGACACTGCCGACGCCGTCCACGGCCGGCAGCAGGCCCACGTCGTACGCGAGCGTGAAGTGCTGCTCGACGATGTCCCTGGCGAGCTGTAGGTGGCTCTCGTGCTGCGCGGCGGCGGCTGCGACGGCCCGCGTGAGCTTGTTGGTGACCTGCGAGAGCGCGCTGATGGCCACCCACACGCGCGGCGCCTCCGGAGCCGCCAGCTTGGCGCGGATCTGGTCGGCGATGCGCCGCCAGCGCGCCGCCGTCGACACGCTCGTGCCGCCGAACTTGAGCACCACCCACGTCTCCTGCTCCATGCTGGTGGTGGTGGTTGCAATTATGCCCCAGAGTGACGCACGCCTGAAGCAAAAATGGATGCCTCGTGCCGCCATTGGCTGAAATCATGTCGGATGGGATCCAGCAGAGAGAGGGTTACGATCTGTACCCCTCGCGGAACGGATTACTCTTCCTCTGTTCCACAACACTGGCTTCATCGGCATACTCAACAGCATAAAATCGGTCGAATGTTCTGGAACGGAGGGAGTAACTATGGCATTGGGGGTAGAGGCGGATTGGAGCCATGCGAAGATTCTTGTGGCGGCTCCTCCAAGACTAGACGAGATGATGATGCAGGCGTGCGGCGGCCTGTGCGCAGCGGCGCTCGACGGGCTGCTGCTCGGGCTCCCGGGCCTGCTCTGCGCGTACCTGTGCGTGTTCCTGCTCTCGGCCGCGGAGGGCGTGGCGCCCGAGGCCTTCTAGCGGCCTGGGGGTTATTCCGAGCCTACGCGGTGAGGAAGGCGCGCACGACCGGCAGCTCGGCCGCCTGCGGCTCGCGCAGCATCGCCTCGAGGCAGCACTCGAGCCGCGCACGCCGCTCCTCGAGCGCGGCCGCCTGCGTGACGCGGAACCAGGTCTTAGGCGGCAGCGGCAGCGGCCAGCGGTCCGCGCCGAGCGCCGCCGCCAGCGCCGCGAACTCGGAGAACCGCCGCTCGACCGCGATCCCATCCGTCCCCAGCGTCACGGCGTACACGACGAAGCCCTCGGGCGTCTCGCGGAAGCCGGGCACGGCCACGCGGACCGCGGAACCGGGCTCGAGGCTCGGGCGGCGCACGATGACCAGCTCCTCGTCCTCGTCGTCCTCGTCCTCCTCGCTCTCGGCCGTCGCCTGGCCGCTCGCCAGCTCGTCGCGCAGGATGGTGATCTCGGGCTCGAGGTGGCCGAGGCCCTCGCCGTCCAGCGCCGCGTACGTGGCGGCCGCGTCCACATCCTTGTGCGGACCCTCGGGCGTCGCGGCCGACCGCAGGGCCGCACGCTTCCGCCGGCCGCGCGCGCGCTTGGACGAGAGGATGACGCGCTTGTCCGATGCCATTGCAGTAGGAGGCTTGAGAACTGAGAGAGTGAGAGAGAATGAGAGAGAATGAGAGAGCAGTGACGTCCGCGTGCGAATCGGTGAATGCGCATGGTGAGTGCGGTCGCCGACGGCGGCGGCCTGATATTCTCGCGACGGCCGCGGCGGAGGCGGGTGAGAAGCCACAACCCCACGCTCATTCGCCAGCAGGCGACCGGAGAAGACGGATTGCGAAAGTGAGAGTGGTTCTCAGGCCTGCGGGAATGGATAGTCGTGGGTTCAGTGATGCGTGCGTCAGCAGGGTGTATTGGCGAAATGTATACTTTACCGAACAAGAAAACACATAACCGCGGAAGGTGTTGGGATTCTGCGGTGGAAGTCGCACTTCAACACGGCGCGGGTCGCATGCAGCGACGTCATTCAAGGACGCAGCCATGCGCCGCGCCTCGCATGGCGGCCGGAAGACCTCGGAGGGACGCGCAGGGCTGCGTGTCGCTCTGAACACACGAGAAGCATGCAAAGGTCGCATGTCGGCCGTTGAGGCGCCGTTGCGGCGCTTCAGGCGGACGCAGACCTTCCGGCCGTTGAAGCTCCGCCTTCCGCGGTGAAAAGCAGCCATCGGTGACGGTCTCCACTACGAGCTATGGGCTCCGATCTGCTAGCTTCAAGGCTGCAGCGTCGGTGCCAACTCCCACCGCAGCCATCTGCGCGAATCTCACTGCAGAATCTCGCCCAAGATTCGAAATGCCAGCCCTGTTTCAATGAGGTTTACCGTCTTTCTACACCACTTCAACCTCTATCCGCCCGCGCTGTATATCGGTCAGTGGTCGGTGCCGCTGAGCCCCCACGGCGCCATGGTCACCAGCTCCTCGGCGCCGGTCGGGTGGATGGCCACGCAGCTGTCCAGGTCGGCCTTGGTGGCCCCCATCTTGACGGCCACGCCGAATCCCTGCAGCATCTCGTCCGCCCCCATGCCGATCACGTGCAGCCCGACGATCTTCTCGTCCGGCCCGGCGCACACGAGCTTCATGGCCGTCTTGGGCTTCGGCTTGGCCTCCCCCGTTGCGCTATCCACCTCGTTGACCACCCCGTAGTACATGTTGACGAACGTGCTCTTGTAGATCTTGATCTGCTCGTCGCCGAACTTGGCGCGCGCCTGCTTCTCCGTGAGCCCGACCGTGCCGATCGGCGGGTGGCTGAACACGACGGTCGGCACGTTCTCGTACGAGATCTTGGCGTCCTTCAGGCCGCCGAACAGTCGGTCGGCGAGCCGGCGGCCGGCTGCGATGGCCACGGGGGTCAGCGCGATCGTGCCGCACGCGTCGCCGACCGCCAAGACGTCCGGCGCCGTCGTCTGCTGGTACTCGTCCACGCGGATGTGACCGCGCTCGTCGGTGGCGACGCCGGCGTTGTCCAGGCCTAGGTCATCGGTCAGCGGCACACGGCCGGCCGCGTAGATGACGCTCTCGAAGCCGGTGTGGGTCGATCCGTCCGCCAGCACGAGCGTCTTGGTGCCGTCCGCAGCCAGTTTCACCCGTTCAATGTTGGAGTGCGGTCGCAGCGTCACGCCGTCCTGCGCCATCGCGTCCTGCAGCGTCGACCGCACAATCTCCTGCTCATCATCACCAGCAAGTCATTGTGAGTTTCACCACTGCGAACTGAGAATCAGTAAGGAACCAGCGCGCCACTCACGTCGAACGACCGCAGCACGCCGTCGCGCCGCGTGAAGATGGTTGTGTCGGCGCCGAGCGCGTTCAGCACGCCCGCGAGCTCCACGGCGATGTAGCCGGCGCCGACGACCGCCACCTTGCGCGGCAGCTGCTCGAGCTCGAAGAAGCCATCCGAGTCGATGCACAGCTCCTTGCCTATTGCAGCAAGCAAATCAGCAACCATCTCACAACAACACACCATCCCAACACCTGCACATTCATACCAGGGATGTTCGGAATGAGCGGCTTGCCGCCCACGGCGAGCAGCACCTTCTTGGCGCGGACCTCGACGCCGTCCACCTCCACTTTCCCGTCGACGTTGAAGCGGGCCGTCCCCGTGATCAGCTCGACCTTGGAGTTGGCCAGGTTCCTGCACGCCACCAGTGCGTCAATAGATATACTTAAGCCATCAGTGAGAGCCCCGTCCTACCGCTCGTAGATGCCGTTGAGCCGCAGCACGTAGGCGTCGCGCCGCTGCTTGAGCTTCTGCCAGTCGAACGCGACCCTGGCGCTGATGGAACCGCCGGGCGACGCCGCGTCCTCGAACCCGTAGTGGAAGGCGTCGCGGTGTAGCGCGTGGCTCAGGCTGGCGCCCGTGTACATGATCTTCTTGGGCACGCAGCCCACGTTGACGCACGTGCCGCCGAGCCGCGCGCGCTCCACCACGGCCACGCGCGTGTTCGGGTAGCTCGCGGCGCGGCGCGAGGCCGCCATGCCGCCGCTGCCGGCGCCGATCACCAGCAGGTCGAACTCGCGCGCGGTCGAGAGCGAGCGGGCGAGCGGGAGCCCGCGAGGAAGCGCCATCAGCTTCGTCCGCATCGCCGCCGCCATCATCGCCATCGTTCCACTCGGGTAATGATGGCCAGCGTGTCAAACCAGCGGAGAGTATTGGCTGCTTATTCCGCCAATCAGTGATGTTGAGTTGATTTATTTTGACCAATAAGCTTCCAATATATGATAGACGTGGGGTTCGGGAAACGAATTGTGACATATCGAAACAGTGCATAAAAGCAGACTTCAACCAGAACTACCCGCGGAATGCACACGCACACACCGCAATAAATAACACTCACACCCACGCATGCTCACGCCGCCAGGGGCTTCTCGCTGTCACCTCCCGCTGGATCCTCGAACGACTCCTTCCTCGCGCTCCGCCCGCTCGAGGCACGACGGCGCGACCCTGCTGGAGCATTCGCGGCGGCTCCAGTTGAACCAGGCGAGGAGCGACCGCCGCCCGAGAGGGGAAGGCTGTGCCCCGCCGACAGCGTCGCGGCCTGCAGCGTCGCCTGCTGGGCGTACAGCGCCGCAAACCCCGCGGCCGCCACACTCAGCAGGTACGGCGGCAACGCGTTGTTGCCACCGAGAGCGTCTGGAGTTCCACCGGGATACGTCGCGCTCGGGCCGCCCATCGCCTTGCCGTTCGTCGTCGCCCAGCTGTACGCCTGCATATGGAAGTGCAGCTCGCGCTCCATCTCGCCCAGCACGATCGTGCGCGCCTCGGAGCGCAGGTCGTCCAGCGACCGCAGCCGCGTCTTCTTCTGCATGTGCTGCACCAAGTCCTGGCTCGCGGCAGCCGTCACGCGCTTCTCCACGCGAGCCTTCACCTCCGCTCGGAACGGCGCCGACGTCTGCTCGAGGTAGAGCGACAGCGAGTAGCCAAAGTGCGGGAACGAGCCAATTAGCCCCATCGGGTTGGACGCCGTCGGCAGCGGGTTCGGCTGGATTGGCACGTGCTTCGGCGCCGAACTGCTGCCTCCTCCCGATCCAGTCGACGGACGCAGGGTCGGCGACACGAACGAAGTCGCACCTGGCGATCGGTTCATCGGCATGGGGAGCAGCGTCGGCGAACTCCCCAAATGCGGAGAACCAGGCACCGGAGGCTTGCCGTCCTTGTCCGCCGCGGCTTGGTGCGCGTGGTCGATCTCGAGCAGGTTCCAGCACACGGTACACGACTTGCCGTGCATGCTGCCCTTGCTGTTGCACGAGCCGTAGTGGAGCAGCATGGCCTTGGCGTCGTTGCACGGCTGCTTGCACTTGCCCACAGGCAGCTCACATCCCATGCAGTGGTTCAACACGCGCCGCATCACGTCGCAGCCAGCAATCTCGCACGCGCTGTCGCACTGAGCCGAGTGGAGCAGCAGCCACAGCGACCCGGCAGTCTCCGCAGCCTTGCTAGGCGAAAACAGCGGCGACAGCTTCAGGAACTCCATCTCCATCACAGAAAGCATCGCGCCTGCGTCCGAGTTCTGAACCGAGTGGATCAGGATCTGCTGCAGCCGCGTCCGCATTGGAACCGACGGAGGCTCCAGCGGCCGCTGTGGAGGGAGACCGGAAGGCGGCGACGTCGAGTTGAGCGAGAACGGCTTGCCGTGGTTCGAATCATCTCGGCCGCGCGAGTTCGGGTGCAAAGGAGGACTGTGCGTGGTTTTCCGCTTCGTGACGCAGCCAGCTCGCGACTCTTTCCGCCGCATCACCGGTGTTCCCCTCCCTTCGCTCGGCGACGGGTGCGATGTCATCACTGGCGAACTCCCAGACGACGGTGGCGCACTAGACAACGAGATGGTCGAATCGCTTGGGGAGGAAAAGTCGCGGATCGCGTCGAACAAGCTTGACATGTTCTCGCGTTCCTTGTCTGACAACAGCAAGTCCAGCTCCGCTGAAGTGTTCGCGTCGACTGGAAGGTTCTTGCCCTCGTCCATGATGGACGGCACAGCAGCTCCCATGGCCTTCGCGGACGTCTCAAGCGACGCTGTGGTCATGGCAGAAGAAGAAGGAAGCCCCAGCTCCTCGAAGACGGCAGAATCCGGAGCATCGTCCGCATTGTTTCCGTCAAACGAGTCGATGACCATTGGCATCGACGTCGGCCAGTCGGGTTCCGTCGAAAAATTAGGCGGAAACTCGTCCAGCAGATCGCCATACGCGGATCTATCGACGCAGACACGGCCATTCAGTCGGTTAGGCTGTTCGAATCGTCCCCATGCAGCAACAAACACAAGCAAACGCAAGCAAACGCACCCCGATGGAAAAGCTGCTGTCGTATCTGCCGTCGCGGGCAGCGGCGCCATCGCCAGCGCGGACCCGGGACCAAAGTAGTTGCTCCCGGGCGGCGCCGAGTAGGACGGCGGCACAAAGTCGAGGTCCTGCATCGTCGTCGAGTCGAACGACTTGTGGCGCTGCAGCTTGTGCCAGCGCTCGGAGCCGCCCTTCTTGCGCTTGGCGGCTGAGGTTCGCAACACACAGTCAGTTCCAGTACTCACAACAGATAGGAGAGATAGCGTGCAACACACCGTTCTGGCGGCGCGCGAGCTCGGCCTCCATGCTCGAGAGGTTGGTGAAGGACGCCGAGCCGTGGAAGCCGCGCTTGTGCGAGGCCGGCGCGGCCAGCAGCCCCGCGAACGTCTCGCCGTCCAGCGCCTGCTGATGCGGGAACTGGCGCTGCGTCGGGCTCAGGTGCTCCTGCTGGAACTGCAGCAGGAAGTCGTAGCCCTTGTCGGGAAGGAATGCGCTCGACCCGCCGTCGCCGAGCGGCTCGTCCCCACCACCCAGGTGCAGTCCCGCCGGCTGCAGGAACGTGTCCGCCGCGAACGGGTCGGGCGCCGCCTGGTGCGCCATGGCGGCCATCAGGTTGCCCGCCGACTGGCCGCCGTGCACCGCGCGGTCGTCCTGCAGCGGGTCCAGCAGCTCGTCGGGCGGCATCTCGTACGAGAACGTCGGGCAGGACGCCGAGGCCGTCAGCGAGTTCGGCGGAGGCGCGTAGTACGTCGTGGTCGAGACCGGGGCCATGGCGCGGCCAGAGGAGGAGGCAGAGCCCGAGGAGGAGGCCGCGGCGCGGCCGTCGCGCGCCGGCGGCGAGGCCCACGGCAGCATGAAGTCGCTCGAGACTTGGAGCCGGCGAACCGCGGAATCGAGGCCGACGCCCCCGCGCTTTTTGACTTCTGAAGTGAAACCATCAAATCACGGCGCGGCCTGCGCCTGCCATCGCGCATACTGCAGCGAAAAATGAAAAAGAAGGACGCGGGTGGGTTTGGCATTGAGACCCGTTCGGGTCAATGTATCTTGACATTTGTATGGTTGGACGGGTCGAGAACGGGTGGAGCGGGCCGGGTCCGATCAGAGAACGCGGGCGAGAGGAGCCGTGTCACTGTCGAGTGATAAGGGCTAGGCGAACGCGTCAGGGCCAGCGTTTACGAGGATCAAAATCAAGACTGACAGGCTGTTCAGCGATACAAACTGTTTGACGAGATCGGCGAGGCTGGATCCAGAATCGAGTATGGGAGGCCGCGAAGAAGGACACTTCACAAATCAAGCGCCTTACAAAAGTCAGTATGTTTGCCGCTTCAGAATGCCGCCCACGCGAAAATGCGCGCTTCCCTCCCAAGCAGCAGCGACAGCGACGGCCTCCCAGCGACTGTAGCGAGTATGTGGGTGGAGAGCGACGACACCTGCCCAAAACGTACTCGACACCTGCCAACGGCTCGCTACGCGCGTGTGTTTTTGCGACAGCCTGAATTCCGCGAGCGGATGGGAGGGTTGGCGCTTGGACGGACCACCTGGCCATCGCGGCTGATGAATGCACCAGATTGGCTGAAATTAATGGTTTTACAGTTCTGTAGCCAAATTCCCACCACCGGCAGCGACAATGGATTGTGTTGCGACTCACGAGATGCTGATTTTCGACACATGCCGCCGCCAGTGCGGGAGCGAGTTCTTTCGGAAGGCACTTCGCCCTCGGCTCATGCGCAAACCTGTTCTGGTCCCCGAAGACAGGGAGCATCCTCTCTCATCCCGCCGTTGCGTCCCCCGTTTTCCAGTGCTCACGGGTGCACGACGAAGATGTGCACGGAGACTTTGCCGCCTTCTCTGCACCCGATGGCCGCCGATACATTCGCCAAGTGCGGGCAGCTGCGCGCATCAAGTGTCAGTCAACCGAGTGCCACTGTTCAGAAATTGTACGCTCGCACCTTCACGTCTGACGCTCGGCAAAGATACCCGCCCGCCTCCCACAGCCTCACGATGCATTCTTATCTCTGATAATGGTCTGCCAGTTGCATGACAGTCATTGCAGTCGTGGTCATGCTCAGTGGTTGCTCTATTGTGCCTCTATGATACACTCTACAGGATTAAATAATCGCGCCGGCGCTCTCGTCGGACTTTTGCTCATTGCTCGTGGTCTGGAAGCTGAAGGACGAGAGGAAGAGCCCGCGCAGCAGCTCGAAATCGTCCTCCTCGTCGCCGCGCATGCGCCGCAGCAGGTCCTCCTCCATCGCGACCTCCGCCTTGCGGCGCCGACGGCAGATCACGGCAGCCCACACGACGATGACCACGCCCAGCAGGCAGCTCACGACGATCAGCGCCACGATATACCGGCTTCGCGACGCCGACAGCGCGTCGATTTCCTGGCTTGACGACGTGTCTGGTGCTGATGTTGACGGAGCGGGAGAAGATCCGCTGCTGGAACGCTGTGAGTTACTGGAGCCTGCATTGAGGCTGCTGCTGCCGAGTTCGCCGTTGTACGGGTCCGACACACCCAGAATGAGTTCGCTGGCCGCGCTCGAGACCGCCAGACTCGCTGTCGGCAAGGCTTGCACGCATGAAGTGTCGACTGAAGTCAGGTTGCCGGAGGCGGAGATGAACGACGAGAGGATCTGCCGCCCGCACGACGATCCGTCCGCCAGGATCGCCGAGTCGACGATGTTGTGGGTGCCGTTGGCGACCACTAGCAGCTGCTTGTCGCCTTCGCCGGCGATGGCGTTGTACAGCGCGCTCGCGTATTTGAGCGACGCAAACCCGTCCATGTCTCCGCTCAGCAGCAGCACGCTCGTAGACTCGGGAATCGAGATCTCAACGTCCCACAGCGCGTCGTGATCGTATGAGAGAAGACCAGGAGTTGACTCGGTCACATTCGCGCAGGCAGGCGTCGAAGAGCCGGTGAACAGGCAAAAAGCCTGAAGCTTATCGTAGACGCCACCGTCACTGATCCTGGCCGACTCGAAGCGGTCCAACAGGACGGTCGAGGTTGGCGCCGGATCTTCCCACAACTCGCTGAACTCCTGGACGGCGAACAGCAGCTCGAGCGCTTCGTTCTGCTCGTCGATCGTCCCAGACAGCAACTCAAATAGCCGCGTCAGCACCGTCTCGTCTTCATTGCCGCACCGATGCACTCGGTAGATCATGGCAGGAATGAACGGCCGCAGCGTCGAGCTCTGCATGAGCACCGATAGCTGCTGTCGAAACAGGAACGACACTGGCATCGTTACCGTCCCGACTGCACTGCCACTACCACTGCCATCCGACAGATACTCTTCGAGCAGTGGCGAGCAGCCAGACCCGTTTACTGCGTCCAGACGAATGAACACTTCCTCCAACGTCGCTGATACGTTCGTAGTGGACGTGTTCGGGAACATCTCGGCGCAGTCGGCGTCGCTCTCGCACCACTCGAGGAACATGTCGCCGATCTCGCCAAAGTCGGCGTCGCCCGTCGAGGCCGTGAACCTCGTCTGCGCGTTCGCAGTCGCGATCGAGCTGTCGAACACATACCCAGCGACCTCGTCGACTCCGATCGCCATCATCCGCTGCGCGACCAGCGAACCGTAGCCGAGCGCGTACACTACGACCTCCGCGTCCGCCTGGTACGACTCGATCACCGACTTGACGTCGTGTGCCGCACTTGACAGCGAGAACGCGGCCAGGCGGTCCCCATACATGGCTCGGAAGTCGTCGGCGCACTGCTCAATGTCGGTCAGCGCCACTGGGTTTGCCTTCGGGTCAAACACGGCGACTGCGAGGTCCGCGCTGCACGGCAGCGGCGTGCTCTGTCCCGAGCCGCGCATGTCCATCCTGTACACCGCCGCCCCGCCGCCGAGGTCCTGGTACAGCAGCGTCATCTGCGCGTCCGCTTGCGCTGCGGTCTGGCGGTCTGGTCGGTCGGGGAGGTACCACACGACCGGCAGCGACGTCGAGCGGTTGGCCGCGATCCGCTTGATGAAGACGTTGATCGTGTGGTTGTCGACGTCGTCGCACACGCCGACGTGGCACAGCGGCAGCGCGAGCGTCGTGCACTGTGCTGTCAGGTTCATGGCCGCGGCCGCCGCGTTGTCGAGCTCGCACGCGTTCCATTCCGTCAGCGCCTCGGTCGCGGTGCTCGCGGCCTGCGTCAGGTCCGACACGAGCAGCACGATGAGCGTCACGAGCAGCCCGACGGGTAGTGCGAGCGGCATCCAGCGGCAGACGGCGATCCGCGCGCGCACATGGCGGGGCATGGGCGGAGATGACGTCGGCCGTGGTGGTGCAGCGACTGGACCAACGACTGGACCAACGACTGGGCCAATGGATGGACCAATGACTGGAGCGTAGGTTACTGTGGGGCTGGGCGGGTCGCTGGCGCGGAACTCGAGCGAGAACTCGGAGAGATCGTCGGAGGAGCCGCCCGCGTCGGCGCTACCTGGCATATACGCTGCGAGGGCAGGCGGCGGCGTCGACACTAGCAGCGGATGGTGGTCGGCGGTTCGCCAATGCCCAGTCCGCCGGTGTCGGTAGAGAGCGGCGCCGCCAAAATTTGAAACTGGGCGTTCAGATCAGACGTTCCGCCCCGCGGTGTGTCGAGGCCGGGCCGAGTTCGTGAGCGTTCACTGCTGCTGCCGGAAGCGGACAGCGGCGGGCAGCGATCGAGAGAGAGAGAGAGAGAGAACTGAGAAGCCGAGCCCGTCGCGCCGGCTGGTGCTACTGCGCGCCGCCCATGTGGTGGCGCCGGCCCCAGGCGCTGATTCCGAATGAGCCTGCGCACGGGGCAGTGCGATACGCGGCCAGTTGAACGTGGCGGCGTCCGGCGTCGCCGCGCAGCACCGTCCGCCGCGGCCGACGCCGCCATCCGCCGTGCCAAGTGCGCACTGGAAGAGCAGATGGCTACACTTCCCGCCACTGGCCTTATCCGACCTGCCATTTGGGTCTCACGTCCGCAAATGATTGGTGCATATTTGAAATATCATAGGCATTAACTTGCCATCTATACATTTAAAGAGAGACTCGCGGACTGAAGTGTCTCTGCGACGCGCGGCTGGGCCAGAAATCGCGCCGCTGGGCATATCATCGCTTGCGTCCAGCGCTGTTGCCTCCCCTCGTGGCGTCCCCGAGCCAGAGAGTGGCCGGTAATGGCGAGCCAGCCAGCGCCGCGCGGGAATTTTCTGCGGACGCGCGTTGCGTCCGGCGGTTCCTCGGCGCCGCCAAGGGGATCTTTCTGGAGCCGAACCCGGCGGCGAGCGGGTGGGGAGGCTCGGAGCGGGTGTGGCGCCGTCCCAACTTCAGGAATGGCGGCGTTCGACCACGCGGGGGTCAGCGATAGACGGAGGCCTCCGCCAGTCGGGCATTCAGTCCGAGGTGGTGGGCTGTCCATGCTCGGTAGTGGGGGGAGGGACCAATGTAGGAAAGCTAGCGATGGTAATATGGCATGGCGCAGAGGGATATAAGAAGTACGTAGCGTCTGCTGTATGTGAGTTGCAGCCATTTCGCGGCAGCCATTTCGTAGCAGCCATTTGGCGCCTACGTAGTTGCGCAACAGCCTGCAAACGGGTATTATTGTATGCGCCATTCCGAACAGGTACTTGCGCGGTTTGGATAAGTAGGCGGCTCCTCGCAAGGTTTCAGCGGCCGGACGCCCCTTGGGCTCGCCTCGAAGCAAGCCGTAGAAGATCCGCGCGAAATCCCGCAGAGAAGTCGCAAAAAAATCCATAAAAGAAGAAGCAAAAATCTCTACAAGTGGGGATTTGCGCGTCCCACCATGAATCGCCCACCAATCATTCACATGCATTCGGCAGGGGTAGGTCCCACGCCGCTTGCGTCAGCGGCAAGAGAATCGCCGCCGTGAGTCACGCAGCATACAACGCCAAGTATACTTCGGCTACGCCTCCCTCGCGGGCTAGGGCTCGCAACCGCCGCGGCGGTTGAAGCTCCCCACTCTCTAAATATCGACATTCTCCTCCCCAACACACCTCGAGCGAGCCGATCTTTGCAGGCGGCGCGCTAAGAATGCCGCCCTCAAAAGGTCGCTGGCCGTCCATTCAGATCCCGAAGCGACGCGCCGCCGGCATTCGCCGCTAGTGATCGCCTCCGTCCGCCTTCCTTCCCGCTGCATTGACCGCATTTGCGCGCCGCCCTCCGCCGCGATGGACGCGGCCACGAGCGACCGCAAGCCGCCGGCCAAGGCGGGGGCTCTGCGCGCGCCGGCGCTGGCCGTGACCGACGAGAACGCGGCCGCGGCCAACCACCAGCAGCCACATCATCCGTCCATGCCATCGTCGACAATCAATGCCCCGGCCAAGCTCAAGGCGTCGCCGCCGCCGTCGCCCGAGCCCGAGACCGGCTTCCCGTTCGACGCGCGACTGCTGAGCGACGCCTGGGGCTACGACGCGCCTCCAGGCGTGTACGCCATGCTGCTGGGCGGCCCAGGCGGTCCCAGCGGTCCGACGAGTATGCCCGAGCTCCAGCCGGTCGTGCTCCCCTTCCAGCCGCTGTTCGCGCAGTGCGGGTCGCCGCCGGCGCTGCTGTCGCCGCTCGCGGCCGTGGGCTTCCCGCCGCCGCTCGGCGCCGCGGGCGTCATGGAGCTCGTCGGGCAGATGGACGCGGCGCTGCTGGGCAGTCCGACGGCCATGACACAAGGTCTACTGCCTCCTAATGCTGCCTGTCTACCACCCAATGCCATAGTGGGGGGAGGAGGGACCGACCAGCCACCTTCAAGTGTCAAGGACATGACGCTGAACGAGCTGCGGCCGCACTTCAACAAGCCCATGGCCGTCGTGGCCAAGGAACTCGGCGTGTGCATCACGCTCATGAAGAAGATCTGCCGTCGCAACGGGCTCGTGCGCTGGCCGCACCGCCGCATCCGGTCGCTCGTCAACCGCATCACGTCGCTGCAGGTCATCGCCGGCAGCGCCGCCGGCCCGGACCAAAAGCGCTTCCAGGCGCAGATCCTCGCGCTGCGGGAGGAGCTATCGGCCGTCATCCAGAACCCGAACGAGAAGAGCCGCAAGGCGCAGGCCGACGCGCGCGCGCGGTGCCCCGCCGCCTCGCCGCAGGCCGCCGAGCGGCTCACGGAGCGGCTCACGGACCGGCTAGTTGAGACCGGCGCCTCGGACCTCGACCTGTGTCTCAAGACCGAGCCAGAGTCGTTTGGAGGTGTCGACATGGTCGACAAGGCCGGGGAGGACCGGCCGACGACCCGCGCGGCGGCCAAGAAGCGCAAGCGGGTCGCGCGGTTCGGCCACGTGCAGCCGCCGCCGCCCATCAAGATCCCGCGGCGCGACGAGCCGCCCGCGAGCAAGCTCCGCTGCCACAGCGCGCCGGAGCGGCGCACGCGCAGCGGCGACCGGCTCGCGAGCGCGTGCGCGCGGCCCGCGACGACGTCGAGCCGCGGCAAGCGCGGGTCCATCTCGTCCATCCTGTGCCACGCCGGCGACCAGGTCAACTGAGCCGCCTCGCGAGCAGCGGCTCGGCGCTGTATCCTGACTGTATTGTAAGCCTCCCGCCCGCGCGGACGCAGGTAGCGTGAGACGCACTAGGAGAACATCATAGATACCAAGAGATAGCAAAAGTACCAAGTGGCAGTACTCTCATTGGGCCATGCACCGCCAGCGCACTAGCTGGCGAATCTCCTCGATGAAGCCATCACCGATCGGTAGTGACATGTCCAGCTCAGCACCTGCATATTCTTGGCAGTGGTCGCATCTCGATCGTGCACAACCAACACTTGCACGTGCTGCTGCCTCCCAAGTCGTCCTTCATCCCACCGCAGCTGGGCTTGAGTAGTCCATTGATGCTTACACTTCTTCACATTTAACCACACTCTCGCAGACAAGATCTAGCTAGACCTTCAGTATTGTCTTCACCAATCGCGCAAACACGAGAATACTGCGGTGGCTAGAATTCCTCGAAGCAGAGAATCGCAATGTACCGACTGCTTCAACCACTTCCACATCTGTTAATATCCAGACACGCGAAAATAAATTTGGTAATCTACCAGATGCCACCCGTGCATCTGGACAGCCAAAGCAGGCAGGCGCTGCTGCTGGGCTCCTGGCCGCCACGTCCAGAGTGGAGCGACAGCAGCTGGGCGGCCATGCGAGCGTCTTATGCCGGCTGCGAGCGCTTGGCCGCGCCCCACGCTTCGGCGACGGCGCCGCACATTCATATTCATTAACCAACTATCGCCACCACACCATGCGAGGCATTGGATTCGGACTGCTAACGCTAGGAGCCGTGTGCGGCGCCACGGAAGTGAGCGTGTGCCGCGACGCGACGTACAATGTCGGGTCGAGCCGAGGAGCGGTGTGCTCCGGGTCGGGAAGCGGCCCTGCAGGCTCGAGCTGTCCAAGCAAGGGCGACGTGGCGCTCAGGGACTGCCACGCGTACCTGCCGTCATATCAGGACGGCCGCTGCGTGGCGACCGAGGACGCCGTGTGCGAGCTCGTGCTGGGCGACACATGGGGCTGCGTGTTCCCATCCCTTGGGTGCCGCGAAGTTGTCCGAGAGTAGGCACTCGAGGATACCAAGAGCCACAAGGCGATGCCAAACGCGACATTGTGGCACTTGGAAGACGCCGAGCCGATCGACTTGACCCACTTGTTCTCCGCGTCCTGGAGCGTGGGCCAACCCCTCGACTGGCACTGGTTTGTGGCCGACACGACGATCTCCAGCTTGGTCTCCTGTCCCGCACGCCCGACGCCGGGACCGACTGTACCGACGCCTCGGCCATCACTGCCAACCCCTCGACAAACTATCCCAACACCGCGGCCGACGTCAATGGTGCCAGCAGCTCACCCAACGCCTCGACCCACCACCGTCCGCCC
>JAADXC010000181.1:0-49275 GCA_023336425.1 Phytopythium cucurbitacearum (nom. inval.)
CTCGCCGTAGACTCTCAGATGACGCCGGAGTGCTCGTTTGTTCCGGCAGTATCTTGACACAGATCGCTTGTTAGCAATTGACCGATACTTAAATGAGAGATCTTCAATTGTCATTTTTGCGGTGTTGCTGTCTGAGCCGCGAGGCACAAGGCGTGTTGCACAGTCATCCGCTGAGCGAGCAACTAGCAGGTTGTATATCGCTCGGCTTGTTGCAAACATTTGCTCCAGGTGTTGGCGTTGCACGGTAGTTGGGTAGAGCCGAAGCTTGATCACACTGTTAATTGGCTCCTTTCGTGCTTTCCCCCTTTTCGGTTTTTTGTCCTTGGTGGTGTGGTTGGGGTTGATACCGAGACCGCCCACGACTCGCAAGCGCTGAGGCCGACATTGAGGCGGTACGCCACGGTGTCGACCTCTCCATATTGGCGAAGTTGGTGACGTCGTACCATGATGTCATCAGCTTTTCAACAACCAACTGAGTCTCAGGGAGGCGTGGCCGCTCCCATGATGCCGCATGTTCACTTCTCTCCGCTGGTTGTCGACTTCTCCGACGTCGACAGCCAGCGTGGACTTGCTTGATTCTAGCGCGACGCATGCGGCGAGCAGGGCGTGAGCGGCGGTCGCCTCGGGGGTGGAGGGGCTTCGACACCGCCACGAGGGCACCCATGCCCGGTAGCCACAGGTTTGTCGCGATCTGGCGGTTGAACCATTCCTCCGGCTGGACGAGACTTTCGGTGTCGTCGATTGCGATCTGTTCTGGCTGTGTGTCGTCGGCTGCGATCTCTTCTGGTTGTACAGGTGTGGCAATCACGCGTGCACGGCGACGCTTGGGGGGAGCGGCCGGCAAACCACTCCCACGTTGCTTTCCGACCATCGCGGAAATTGGAGAATGAATCGGTATGGATCGAGGTCCTTGCGCTTTGGTTGCCTGAGTTGCCTGATTCGCACCTAGGGGCGCACGGAGCGCTTAAAATATGCCCTCCTCCCAACCGCCGCCGACTATAGTTAGTTGCTAGGCAGGAAACGGCCGCTGGAATTGACGGTTAGCGCATGTTGGATGCTTGTGGTGATCGTGAACAACAGTGTTGATGGCGAGGGTCAGGTGTAGCAAGGAAGCTGCACCTCCCTGTGTGCACGGGCACGCGCTCGAGGACAGCTCGTGTTGGTGCGGAACCAGCGAATGGCGCAGCCCTACTCGCGGTTTGATTGATACACCACATGCTGACTTTCACCTTAGCTCTTAGCAAGAAGTTGTCGATGTCCGCCACCTATCTGTTCAACAGAAACTGCGTGGAATTGGACCGCATCAAAAGTCAAGTTCACTCTCGTGGTTGGCGACCTATAGCGATCTCAATGCCGCCGCTCGCCACGCCATCCATCGCCACGCATTTCGACAACATGGTGTGCAGCTGTTCTGACTTGATCGTCTGTAGGACGCTCTGCACCGTATGGCCAATCCGTGTGAGGCCACCAGCGGATATTGTGCGCCATCGTCGGCTTGTACTGTATCAACATTCCACAAGGGATATCCAGAGAGTGCTTGTATGATAGTGCCGCATTGAGTCGCCTGTGTGCTAGTTCATAAGTTGGTCTCTCGTTCGTTTTACCGCTGCAGTAGCACGCGACATCCAAGTTACTGCAAACTCGTTTCTGTGAACCCCACTCGAAACATTTATCAGTGCCTGCACGTCACGCAGGTGACACCACACTCATCATTGTATGAACGCCAGTGACCCTGACGAAGTTCAACCACCCAACCTCCGAACCGAACCGAATTGCAGTCGCAAGGCGGGAGCCATCCGACTGATCTGAGCCACTTGAATGTGCGGCCACACCGCCCCGCTCACCGTCAGTCGACGGTCCCGTTCGTCTATCGAGCATCACTACGTGGCTCATGCGCGAGTATGCACACGCCACGCCGCAGCTGCAAGAATGGTTGCGGCTTAAATCGGAGTATGACTTATACCTCGCTGACATCGCGAAACGTTACAGATATAGCTAGGCTTTTTCGTCTTAGAAGATCCGCACAGCTGCCAATAAATACAAAGGTACCTAGTGGCGCTACTCTCTTGTTGGTCAGTAATGTGAGCTTGGTCGTCATGGCATCGATGGCGTCAAAATGCCGTTTGAGCACAGTGTGCGTGTCCTTCTCGCTAAGCGTTCGACCATCGATATCGTCGACGGTTATGCAGTTGCAAGCACCAGGGTCGATCGATGGTCGGCACATGGGTCTTCCTGCTGTTGTGCGGAACAAGTACCCCAAGGAAAGTGCATGCTGCCACTACAACTGTAACCATCGACAATTGCACGCTCCTAGTATCGTTTGTTGTCCGTTTGGCTATTGGATGAATCACAACCCCTGAGCCGTCACTCGAACAGCGATCTCGCCACCGATTGAGCCAGTAGCGAAGGTGACGCGACAATGCCACTACTCGATAGCACACATGCAAATCTTTGACATCATCCAGGTCTTGGCGGGTCCGAGAGGCAGAACCGAGATAATAACGCGACTGACAGTTGTGAGATTGTGCTGTGAAGTTTTTCAGTGCTGTTATCGCTTTCCTTTGATTATTCGTGGGAGCGCCATCGATGAAAACGGCGCATCATTACCGGCAACAGGATCACCGAACGCTGGAACCGAGCCGAAGATGCGAATTTTCCCTGTCGGCGGACTCGGGAACTCGCGCACATATTTCACTCGTGGTAGATCAAGCGAGCCATTCTGTCGGCAAGTGCTGTCAGATGCACGCAAGCACCTGATGGGCGGCAAGAATTAGCAAGAGCACCAACCTGAGGCATATTTGTCGAGGAAGTCAGCGAGTTGGTATTGCGTTCAGCTTGCTCGCTATCTTGAAGAGCGCTGTCTGCTGGCGATTCTTCTAACTCTTCCAGGTTGAACCGGTTTTTCACTTGCTTTGTTGTCGTTGGACGTCGTTCTTCGGCAGGTGTTCGAGTTCGGAGCGAGTGCAAGTGTTGCTGCATTCAATATGCAAATTGTTCAAAGCACACTGTTAGTGTTGTTGCGGCAGTAGTTTGGAAACGAAACATGACTGACCGTGTGCTTTGGGAGGACTGGACTCTCGGCGCCAGACAACTTGGTGATTGGTGATGGTCTCGCTGTTTGCTGCTGTATCGCCTTCTTTGACAAGTCTTCAGCGTTAGCTGCGTCTTTGTCGGGGTTTAGAGAGGTTTTTGACTGTGGTGGCTGTGGTTTCGCCTTTGGTGATGACTTTTTCGCTGTCGCTTTCGCATCCGCGACTGCCTGTGGGGATGATGAGCCTGTCTTCTTGCCTTTATGCTCTCCGGGCTGATTGGACACGGCCGTACGCCGATCATTGGGCTCAGGACTCTTCAATGCGACACCCTCCGTCAACTGCGTCTTGGAGGGATCCATCTCCAGCCGAGGATACTGCTTGAAAGAACCGATCTGGCCTTCGAACGCCGGATTGGTGTATATCTGTTTCAAGCAGCATCACAGGTCAGCCACCGAATGACATGTATCGACCTCACAAGCTGACAGCTTACCTGAACGGCTTTAGACTCAGCGTTGGCCTTGGATCGGGTTGTTTTGACAGCAGAACGTGGCGGTGACGTCGCTTCTAGTGGCACCGCCTTGTCTGGAGCGGCATCTTGTGTCTCTGGTTCTTGAGATCCGCTCGCTCTCATGTTGATTCGTGGCGCCACTCGGTCTTGGCGACTGAAGGCTCCGTGGATCTCTTGCCGCGGTTTCCTGGCGACGACGAAGCAGTTGTCGCCCACGAGTACCTCTCCCCCACTGCCCAACAGCACGACGCTGGACGAAATGCCCTGGTAGTCTTCCGTTCGAAACGTGATCGGTTCCTCAGCGGTTGGCGACTGTCCGACGTTCATCAGCGAGGACAGCGGAGGAATCACTCGCGTGGACGCTCTTGACCCGAGGCGAGAAGCTCCGCTGCGAGTACCAGCAGCTTCAATTGCTGCCTCCTTCTCAAGCGAAATAGTCGGGTCAGCCATGGACCGCATCTTTAGCTTGAGCTCGCCCTTCCGCTGGATGACCTGGGTCAAGCGCCGCCGCGCTTCTCGCGTACTAATGTCACGCTCGATGTCGCCTCGCCGCTGCATCTCCGCAATGTCGACAGCTCCTCGAGCCGTAGCGCCATCTCCGTTCCAGCTCGAGGTTCCCACGATGGAACCTCGATGTCGACTCGATGGAGCTCCCTGAATGCCCGAAGTTTCGTTCCACGGCGTGATTTGAAAAGGGTCGGCTCCCTCGAGCGCTGGCTGCGAGGTTTGAGAGAGCCGTTTGGCCAGGGCGGAGCTCCGAATTGACATACTAATTGCGCCAGCATATGACGGCGTAATGGACGACGCTCGAGACGGAGCCCGCGACGCACCATAGACCGAGAACTTCCGCTGAGGCGACGGTGATTTCTTGCGCTTTGGCTTTTTCAGCACGCCGGTGGATCCGAGGCGATCGATAGGCGGAGAATCGGGCTGTTGGTTCGTCGTGAACTCGAGTCCACGATCGGCAGCGATATACGCGCTGGTCAAGAAGATAGATGGGAGGAGTCCCTCCAATAGTCCGCGGACGGCGCATGAGATCTAGGAATGGTTGATCAAGCGATTAGTGTGGCCTCATGCTCGCAGTTCCGCTCGGACCTACCGTTGCTGCCACCATCGTTGGATCCATACTGTCGTCTACACAGACATCCATGTCGACTACCGGATTGAGAACCGTGTCCTGGAAGCGCGCGAGTTGGCCACAAGGTTCACGTTAGCACGGCAGTCTTCATTAACCATAGGACGCTCCAATGATCACCCACATGAGGATCGAGATCGTCATCACCGTCGATCACACACTCGGCCGAACCGTCAAGATCCTCAACTGCACGAGTCTCTGCTGCAGCATCAGCCCCTTTGGCCACGGATATATCCATGTCTGCGCCAGTGGTGGACTAACAACGCGGGCTTCGGGGGCGAACGTCGCTGCAGATTTCCATCGCCTCGATGGCCGCGACACAAGCGAGCGGCGCAATAGTCTTTGCGACTTTACAGCTTCCGCACTGGGGTATCGCTGAAAATAGCGGCGAACGACTGCAAGGACCCGAGCTACCACTTGAAGTGTAGACTTCCATTCCCCAAGCTGCCCCGCGCAAGAGATGGCAGCAGCGCATTGACAAAAAGGCAAAATAAAAACTCCTCGGCCTGTATACCCCCGCTCTTCGCCGTCTACCTTTGTACTCGCGCGCCACAGACGTCCAGCCTGCTCCACCACTATGTTCGCGACAAAAGACGAGCGTCATGCAGCCCGACCGTCGATCAGGCATTTGCTGCGCGTGGCGACAGGACGCTGCACGGCGACACGCTCGGCAGCTCGGAGCTGCAGACCGCTAGCTGCTAGCGGACCTCTACTGCTGCTCCTGCGCCTGACGCGCGCTGCGGATGGTCTGGAGCAGCGCTCCGACGTTCTTCTTATACAGCTGGAGCTTGGCATCCACGTCCTGCCACTGCTCGGCGCCGAAGCTGCGCTGCAGAGCACGCTGGATGACGACCGTGCGGCGCAGCTGGTCGATCTTGGCCGTCACGAGGTTGGCCGTGATGGCACGCACGACCCACTGCTCGACCTCGTCCTCGGAAATGTCGAGCGACTTGGCGACGGCGGCGTACGAGATCTCGTCGTAGCCCGTCGGCTGCGAGCAGAGCGTGAACAGCCGCATGGTGGCCGCCAGCTCAGCCGCGTCGATCTTGTTGGCGGTGAACACGGCGGCGTTCGCCTTCTGGAACGCGGCGAACTCATGCAGCGTCGACTGCGAGACGACCTCGAGCAGCTCGAACAGCTTGGCGTCCACCGTGGCCTTCACCACGGGGTGCGACAGCAGGTCGATGCGGGCGAGGAAGCTCGCCACCGGCTGCTGCAGCACGAGCTGCGTCGCGCGGACGGCCGCGTCCTTGCCCGTCGCCAGCTCCTTGGCGTCCTTGACGCCGGCAAACGTCGCCAGGTACTTGTCGAGGAAACCCAGCACCTTGGGGCTGTATCATTCCAGCATCCATGACAACAATATTAGCCTTGTCAAAATGCGTCCAGCATTGCCAAGTCCCGCTCCCTCACCTGGAAGCATCCTCCTTCTCGACGACGTTGGCCACCGTCAGCAGCAGCTTCCGGCGCTGCACGGCCGTGAGCGACGCGGCAGGCAGCAGCTCGTCGATGGCGTCAAAGTAGCTGCTGACGAGGTTCACAAGACCCGTGGCGCTCGCGTACTCGATGACGGCGACGAGCGCATCGAAGCGCAGCGCCGGGAACGCCGCCGCCTTGTTGAACACATTGGTGGCCCTGCGTCGTCCACATTGCAACGTCAGTAACTTTGCACGGTGACGACCCTCACGTGTTCTCGCCAGCATAAACTCACACACGCAGGCGGAGCAGCGTCTTCTTCTCGTCCGTCGAGGCCGTCGCGGCCGCCAGCAGCTTCTTCAGCTCAGCCTCGGCCTGGTCGGCCGGCAGCGCGGCGGCGACAACGTCCACCAGCATGTTGAGCGCGCCTTCGACGTCCGTCTCGGCGTCGAGCGCCAGCAGATCGGCGACCTTGGGGGAGACCGCGGAGACCACGGGCGTCAGATCACCCTTCTTGATCTCGGCCGACAGGTCCAGCGAGAGCCCGAGCAGCTTGTTGGCGTAGGCGACGAGGTCCGTCGCGGTGGAAGGCGCAGCCATGGTCAGCAGCGGAGCAGGCAGAGCGGCAGGGCGGGACGCAGCTCGCGATCAGGGCGAAATTGACACGGGGCCGAGGCCAACCAACCCTCACTCGCCCCGCAAGCAGCAACTCGCTAGGTGAAATGGTTGCTGAATCGGAGGGGAGAGGGTGGAAGACACTAAATGAACTCCCTTGTGAGAATGACATGGCTACACGAGTCTCGGAATCTGTGACGCGCGCGAAAGTGCACATATTTTGACAGACGGCTGGATTTGAGAATGAAAAGGTAAAGGCTCCACCGGCTTGCTGGCATTGTGGTGCATCAATGCTTGTAGCAGAGTTAGACCTCGTGAGGTATCGCTCGAGGCTCTAGCAGCCCGACATCGATCTCGTCGCGCAAGTGTGCGGGTCGGTCATCCAGCCTGCGGTACCACAACAGGTAGATCAGAGGCGACACGATGCACAGCACGCCCGCCAGAGCCACAGACTGCGTCCACGCTCGCGCGGCCAGACTCGCGGCCAGCATATACAGCGTTAGCTGCGCGCTGGCGATCAGACCGGTCGAGAGCAGATCAGCTCGGTTCTCGCGGTTGATGGCACGAATCGACGCGTCTGTAAAGCACCAGCGCTGCACTTGGGTCCACACCCCTGGCGGACGCACGGCACGGTAAAACCGCCGCACAACCCTCTCTGGCGTCCGCTCTGTGGTGAGACAGACGCCACAGCTCACTACGGCCGATACACTCGACGTGACGAGCAGCGCCGACAGTTCCTCGAGCAGCGGGTAGTAGACGAAGACTGCAATCGCAGTCGAAGCGCCAGCGATAATGCCGGCCAGGCAGCCGCGGGAGTTGAACCGCGACCAGTACCAGCACAAGAAGAAGGGCCACATCATGCCGCCGGCCAGCGCGATCGTGATGAACCCCCAGATCCGGTTGATCGTGGTCACGTGGAGCGACAGCAGCAATCCAGCCGCCAAGACCAACACGGTGGACGCTCTCGCATGCCACAGCAGTCGTTGCGGTGTTGCGTTGGGGTTGATGATGCCTTGATACAAGTCGATCGTCCAGTAGGACGCCGCGCTGTTGAGAGTTGTGTCGAACGAGGTCAACGCAGCGGCGAGCAGCGACGCCAGTGTGAACCCCTTGGCTCCTGTCGGCAGTACCTCGCCGATCACCAAAGGCACGACTCGTTCCAGATCGATCGCTATGCCGTCATGTTGAGTCGAGAATTGGATCGCCAAGACTGCGATACCGGCACTGAAGGCCCACTTGAACGCCAGCAACACCATCGCGAGCAGTGTCTGCGATCGCACGTCTCGCTCTGACCGCGTCGCCAACACCGACTGGAGTCCCAGTCTGCCTGGTCCAGAGGCGGCTCGCACACCTTGGAGCAACGCGTAGCTCCCGATGATCGAGCCGAACGAGTTGTACATCGCGAAGGAGGAATCTTCAGGTATGTGAAGGCTGCTTGACGGCATTGCAGATGTCCATTCGCTCCGTGTAGTGTTCATCTTGATCGCCGTGCGCTCACTCTGATCTTGGAGAGACGGTAAGTAGACTGAGAAGGTCTCGGGTAGCTCGACGCTTGCTCCCATCCACGCCACCATGGCAAACGACGAGAAGATGAACACGCTCTGGTACACGTCCGTGAAGACGACCGACGTGAATCCCGACGCGATCGTATAGAGCATCGCAACGGCCACGAGCAGCGCGGCCGACCAGAACTCTGGCGGCAGGCCGCACCACGCCGGCATCGGCACAAACTCGGCGAAGAACTTGCCTGCAAGCAGCTGGACGCGTTAATAATGAACTTTCCTCTACTCCCAGCAGCCTGCCATCGATGGCGAATGTACCTCCTCCAACAGCGAAGTACGTGACAGCCAGGATGCCGCTGAGCAGTGATGTGATGGCTACTGCCGTCCGCAGCACCACCGCTTCCGGTCCGTCTCCGAAGCGAAACTTGATCCTGAACAACAAGCGCTCTATCAAAACTCGGCGTCGATCGAATTGCTCCATTCCGAACGCACCACTCGCCGCGCGTCTTGATGGGACAGCGCCTCGAGAGCTTCCCCGTGAACGAGAGCTGGAAGGCGAGGAACAGACACAGCCCGCCGCGCAGCTCAACGTACATGCCCTGAATCCCGAGCGCGTAGATGAGCGCCGAGCCGAGCATGGCGCCAGAAATGTCAATGTACGAGCTCGCGTCGGCGATGCCGAGTGCCCACCACGACAGGCGGTGGCCGCCGAGGAAGTAGTCGTCCATCGCTTTGCTGTTGTCCTTCGCGGCCGATCGCCGGCGCTTCTTCACTGTGAAGAACAGTCCAACGAGCAGCACGGAGAGCAGGAAGCCGCAGCAAATGGCCACGTCAATACCGTCGAGCTCGATCGACGTCCTGGCGCTTTGCATTGGTGTTGCACTGCGGGTTTCTCGGTTTAACACGCGACTCGTCCTCCGCGATTGGCGCGCGCATCACCACCTGCGTCGCCGCCGTTGGCGAGCGGCACGCGCCTAGCTCAGCGCCGATCTTCCCGCCGTGATTGGGCGTCGGCGTGCCAAGCAGCCACGCTCGACACTGTGCAAAGATGGGTCAGGCTCTGCTTCTGCTTCTGCTTCTGTGCCTGCTCAAGCATTTCAATGTCGGTGGCGAACGCCATGGATCCGCTCACAGACTGTGATGCAGACTATGATGCAGACTCTAGCAGCTACGAGCAGTGGGCAGCAGAGTGTTGATACTATCATGCCATTTCCGCCGCCTCAACCTCGACATGCGGCCTCGGCCGCCAAAATAGCTCGGAAACCATTGAAAACCGCCATCACCAGCGGAGGTCGAGTCGCCTTGACGCTCAACAAGGCGATCGAGCGAGTCCGCCGTCCCGCCGAGCCATCAACCTCCGCTCGCTCGCTCGCTCGGACGCCATGGGGCGGCACGGCGTGCGCGTCATCATCCGGACGCGGCCGACCGCCAACTTCGCGACCAATCAGCTCGAGATCGACCCGGACGACAGCACCATCACGGTGCGCGCCAGCAGCGCGTCCGGCTCGGGCTCGCCCTCCAAGACTGGTGCGTTCGATGGCACCGCGCCGAGTGCCGCCGCGCCGACTGGCCCGTCGAACCGCAAGGACTGCTGGACGTTCAAGTTCCACCAGGTGCTGCACAACGTGGGCCAGGACCGCGTGTACGAGGCGATCGCGCGCGACATTGTGCACGGCGCGGTGCTCGACGGCGTCAACGGCTCCATCCTCGCGTACGGCCAGACGGGGGCGGGCAAGTCCTTCACCATGATCGGCGACACGCGCAATTACGCGCACCGCGGGATCGCGCCGCGGGCGATCGCGCAGGTGTTCGAGGAGGTCGAGAATCGCATCGAGCTGAGCTACACCGTGCGCGTGTCGTACATGGAGATCTACAACGACCGCATCTACGACCTGCTGGGCGACGGCAGCACCCCGAATGGAGCTGGTGACCTCGTGGTCGTCGACGACGCGAGGGGGACATACGTCCGCGGACTGACGCAGATCGACGTGGCTGACGAGCAACAGGCGCTCGACTGCCTCTTCCGCGGCGAGCTGCAGCGCACGGTGGCCGAGCACCAGCTCAACAAGCGCTCGAACCGCTCGCACTGCATCTTCACGCTGCACATGGCGCAAAAGTCGCGCGCGGGCGGCAACGAGCGCGTCGTTCACAGCAAGCTGCACCTCGTGGACCTCGCGGGCAGTGAGCGGCTCAAGAAGACGCTCATGGACGACACGGGCGGCAACAACGGCGGCACGGCGCTCGCGGTAATCAAGAAGGAGTCCATGTACATCAACCAGAGCCTGAGCTTCCTCGAGCAGTGCATCGTGGCGCTCGGCGCGCGGGGCAGCGAGCCGCGGCACATCCCGTACAGGCAGACCAAGCTCACGAACGTGCTCAAGGACTCGCTCGGCGGCAACTCGAACACGCTCATGTTCGCGTGCATCTGGGTGCGTGGCATTGCGGTGTTTGATGGGTTTGGACTAGCAACAAGCTAACTATCGATGTTGGTAATGACTGTGCAGGGCGAGAGCAAGCACCTGGAGGAGACCATCTCGACGCTCAAGCTCGCGCAGCGTATGATGCGCGTGCAGAACGAGATCGCGGCGGTGGTCGAGTCGGACCCGGCCATCCTGCTGCGCAAGTACGAGAAGCAGATCCGCGAGCTCAAGCAGGAGCTCGTCATGCACGACGCGCTCGTGGAGCGCACGGGCGTCGTGTACGACGAGCACACACCCGAGCAGAAGCACGCGCTGCTGCAGATGGTGCGCCACTTCGTGGACGCGCCGACCGCCGAGAAGGAGGACGAGGCGCTCAAGCTCACGAGCGTGCACGAGATCCGCGAGCTCTTCCGCCAGTTCAAGGCACTGCTCAAGGCCGCCGAGTCCGAGGCGCTGCAATCCTCCGCTCGCGGGGGTTCCCACCACGGCGGGTCAGTCCGTGGCGGCTCGGCGGGCTCTCGCTCGCAGTCCTCCACAGGTTCTCGCCGAGACATTCACAGTGGCGATGGTTCCGCCGGTGTCAATGGCCAGCCCGACGACGTTGTGGGCGAGGAAGTGGCCGGCGCCACTGGCTTTGGACTGGGCCTCGTGTCGGGCTCCGCTCGACCGTCGACTGTGGACGCGAGCAGGAAGTCGGGACCCAACAAGGCTGCGAGCGGTAATGACCAGGCGACGAACCACCGGAGCCCATCGCCCGTCCGGTCCGAGGCTGAGCTGGCAAGTGACCGAGACGCGACGCTGGCGGGCAGCGGCAGCCGAGCGAGCTTGGTGGGCGACACGATCGACGAGACTGGCGACGGCGACGACAGCGACGCCAGCAGACAGAAGAACGAGGCCTTCCAGCTCTTCAAAGGGACGAGCGCCGGCCGCAAGCTGCACCAGACGCTGCTCGAGGCCAAGGACAAGCTGTTTGACGCCAGGCAGCGCGTCAAGCAGGTCTCGAACCGCGTCAACGCCGCCAAGACACAGATCGACCTCGCAAGAGCCAAGCTCGAGGACAAGCGCAACCAGCGCAGTACCGCAGCGGCCGCGTCGAGCAAGAAGGGGTCGCCGCCGCGTGGCAGACAGGCGACGGCCGCCGACCGTGAGGAGGTCGTGGACGAGGAGGAGTTCTTGCTCATGACGGCCGAGCGCGAGGCCAAGCGCGAGTACCGGTCGCTCTTCGGAGACCTCAAGGACGCCAAGGCCGAGCTCGAGTTCACGCTGCGCAGCGTTGAGCTGCTGCGGATGCGGGTCGTTCGCGAGTTCGAGGACTGGTTCGAGGAGGCCGGCAGGCGCGTGGGTATGGGCTCCGAGCTCGGAGGAGGGAAGACCCGGACTCTCAGTCCCAGCGGCAGCAGCGGCATGCTCTCGACCTTCAGTCGCGACGACAAGCTGGACGACGGCGAGCAGTTCGACCAGATGGAGATCGAGCGAGTGCGAGCGCAGGACCCGGACTCGGTCGCGTTCTTCCAGGCGCAGAAGAAGATGCGGCAGCAGCAGCAGTCATCCGGCAGCGGAGGCGGCGGGTCCTCTCCTACCAGTCCAGGCCGTCAAGCGCGTCGGCATCGTCGAGTCTGATCGTCAACCTTAGTAATATAAAGCAGCGGTTGAACCTCGACGAGCGCAACCATCGGAGCCAATAAATACGTTCATTCACAGCAACTACAGCGCTCTCTTGCTCTCACTTGCCAGCTCACCATAAGCTCACCAGTCCTCCTCGTACTGCTCGTCTTGGCCGTCGGACGGGGCTCCGTGGCGGCCAGAGGCGTGTCGGCCGCTCCCGCCGCTGCCATCCACAGCAGTAGGAGCACTCGAGCCGCCTCCCTCGCCGTGCTTCTCGCGCCGCTCCTTGCGCTTCTTCTTGTCGCGCTTGCTCGACTTGGTCCGACCTTCCGGACTGGCGTTGCCGTTCTCGACCGACGGCAGCATGGTGGAGCCGCTCGGCTCTCCATTCACAGTCGATGGAGCGTCCTCGTCGTCCTCTTGAGGAGCTTCGCGGCGCTCGCGGTGATGGCGATGGTGGTGCCGCGACTCGGATCGACTGCTGCCTCCATTGCGAGGAGCGGTTGCTGCCTGTGGAGATCGGATGCTGGGGGTGCCGTCGAACTCATCAAAGCCGTTGGAGGTCGATGTGGGGACTCGAGATCGCTCCTGGCGCGAGCCTTGGCGAGATCCCTGGCGCGATTGGAGCCGGTCGCGCGGCTGGTAGTCGCCCACCATTGGTGACACCGAGTCTTCGTCAGGCTGTAGATCGTAAAATCGACCAGTGGCAGCTTGCGGCAGCGTGTTGGCATCGATTCCAGCCGGGCGGTCGCGCTCCTTGTCCTTCTTCTGTCGTCCTGCATTGCTCGGACTCGTGCCTCGGCCAGTCGACGACATTGGCGCCGTCAGTGCATCGAAGCGGCTGGTGCCCACCCCACCCGGCAGTCGCGCGTTCTCAGGAGGCACGACTCTGCCGGAGATCACCGAGCCGGGAGCTACCCCGTTCGACCTCATGGTGCCGTCCGCAAAGCTTCGGGTCGTGATTAGGCTGCCTTCAGTGCTCGAACTGGGTTTGCTGCTCGTCCCACCATGGACCGACGTCGGTGCGCGTGGGATCAAGTTGCGTCGATCTTGCCGACTGCCGGACGCAGTCGATCGTCCGCTCACTGTGGCCGGTGCACTGCTCTCTTCGTCTGATACCACCTCGGCACCTCCAGACTCCCCTGCTCCACCGGCCAGCGTCGGCAGTCGGAGCTTCTGGAAGTCGCTCCGCGGCTTGAGCTTGGGCAGCGTCCACTCCTCGCGCTCGTCGTTCCAGACCGCGCGCTCCCACACTTTGACGAGCTCGTTTTGCGGCAGAAAGAGCTCGACCAGCTGCTCGAGCAGCTTGGACTCTTTTGTCTGCTCGCGGATCGTGTCGAGCAGGTTCTCGCGTTCGCGCTCAAACTCGTTGTTCAGGTCCGCAATCTCCTGTCGCATGGCCTCGACCTTGGACCGGTACTTGCTCTCCTTCTTCTTGGCTGACACGAGCACCGCCTGCGCCGTCTCCTGCGCTGTCTTGAGCTCCTCCTCCATCTGCTGCTTCTCGATCGCCATCGCCTTGCGCTCGGCTTCGTGCCGAGCCTCCTTCTTGGCCTTCTCCTTGAGCTTGATCTGCGCGCGTCGGTACTCGACTTGTTGTCTTAGCAGCGTGACCTCCGAGTCGATGGCCGACGGCTCGACGTCGCCGCTGTCTTGCACATTGCGGGACGACGCGCCGCCCAAGATGTGGCTCTCGATCTTCTTGAGCTTGGCGCGCAGCTCCTCCTTCTCGCGCACGAACGCCTCCATCGCTTCTTGAGTGCGTTCAAGCTCCTTCCCGATGCGATCGCGCTGGCCCAGGATGGTCGCGTTCATCTCCTGGAGCTGCTCCTTCTCGCGGGCGTGGCCGGCCGGGATGACCTCTTTGACCACCACCTCCTTGACGATCTTGACCTGCTTGGCCTCGCGTGCGCGCTGTTCGGCCGTCTCCATCATGGCTTGAGCCTTGGCCATCATCTCCTTGGCCTGTTGGTCAATCTTGGCCGCCTCCTTCATCGCACTCGCAATCTTGGCGTCCTCTTCGGCCTTGGCCACATTGCTTTGGCTAGCTGGAATCGACGGAGGCGCAGCAGTTGGTGAAGTCAATGCTGATGGAGCGACCGGCTTCTCCAATGGCGGCAGATCGGACGCCAGTTGAGGAGTTGACAGTGGTGGAAGACTGCCCACCAGTCTTGATGGACGTCGCGGAAGTCCGGCGTTCTGGATGCCATCACCACTCGAAGCTCGACCCGAATCGTTGGCCTCGGTCGCTGCTTCGCTTCTTTGCTGCAGATCTTCGGGCTGACGAGTTTCTTGTTGCTGTTGTTGTTGCTGCTGCAGCTGCTGTTGTTGCTGCTGTTGTTGCTGCTGTTGCTGTTGTTGCTGTGCTTGCATTGCCTTCGCCTCGTCCATCATACGCTTAGCTTGCTCCAACATGGCGGTGGCTTCTTGCTGGTACTTGGCGATATCCTCACGCTCCTTGGCGAGGTTTGCGGGATCTACACCCGCTTCACCTGCGCTATTGACCACGCGTGGCGTCGAGTCGATGCTGCTCGGCGGACGAGGCGAGAGTGGCCGCGTCGGCGTCGACATACCACTCGCCGAGCCCATCCCTGAGCCGCGCGACTGCGACTCCAGCAGCTTCTTGAGCCGCTCGATCTCTTCCTTGTACTCGCGCAGCTTGGCGTCTTTCGGGTCTTCGTTCACCACAGGCTTGTTCTTGATGTTCTTGGCGCGGTTGGCGTACCGCAGCGTCGACAGCGTTTCGTCGTAGTTGTAGTCGGCGGGGCTCACAGCCGCGACCATGAGTGTCTTGGTGTTGCCACCGAGAGAGTCCTGCAACAGCCGCGTCAACTTGGAGTCCCGGTATGGGATATGCTTCCCCTTGCCGTCCACGAGCGCCGAAATGACGTTGCCGAGCGCCGACAAACTCAAGTTGATCTTGCATCCTTCCTGCAATGCGAAAGCGCCATGTACAGAGTGAGCTGTCTCGACATTTTGTACGGGCGTGACTGCTCCAACCTCACCTTGAGGCGGTTGCCGGTTGCTCCGGTCTTGCTCTGGCGCTCACTGCCGGCCAAATCAACGAGGTTCAGCTATTGGTACGTCGACATTGGAAACAAGTGTTCTCGTTAGAAGGAATCATGGTACATCTGAGCTCGGCCGTCATGATCTAACCTTGCCGGCCTTGAAGTGCTCTTCGCCTTCGATTTTCTCGCTCGACTCCACCACCACCGTGAAGATCGAGTGTGAGCGGGACGAACCTTCATTCTGCACACAGAGTGATACCAGTTAGACCCTGCGACTGTTGTCTCGTGTCAATGCAGTCTGCTTCACCATGAGTGTGGCGCCGACTGTCCGGTTCTTAAAGCCGCGCGACATAACCCGGTTGATGGATTCGACGTCGCTGACGACGACCTCGGTCAGATCTTTGACGTAGACGGCACCGTCGGCCGACTCTTTCAGGTCCAGCTTCTTCTTCGAGTCGTCACTGAGCAGGTCGCGGATGTCTTCATTGTAGATCTCCAAATACGACGCGCGCACCATGTACTCGCGGCGCGGGTCGGCCTTGATCGAGTCGAAAATGTGGTCGAACGAGTGAGGGATGACGCCGCGCAGCTCTGGCGGCGAGTCCTTTCCCTGCATCGTGTGCGTCTTGCCGCATCCGGTCTGGCCGTATGCGAAGATGGTGCCATTGTAGCCTTCGAAGATCGACTCGACGAGCGGGTAGCCCGATTCGTCGTAGAACTGGCGCTGTGACGTGGTCTCGTCGTACACGGCGTCGAACGTGAACGACTTGTTCTGGTCGTTCTCAGGACACTTGATGGCGATGAGCGCGGCAGGTCCATCGATCGTAACGATCGGCTTGCGACCCTCGACGATCTCCTTGCCGAACAGCGGGCGACAGCGCACCACCACCTTGACTGTCTCCTTGTCCTTACCGCCCGAGCCGCCTCCCGGCGGTTGATCGAACTCGTCCATCGAGAGATTGGCAGTGGCCGACCACGTACCGCGTCGCAAGTGACCAGGGCCGAACTTCGAGAGCAATGGCAACAGCAAACACGGTTAACGAACGACAAGGCGACGGAAATAGACTCTGCCTGCATGAGGAGTAGTGTCAGCATTAGCTGGCGTTACACGACGGAGTAGTGACCCATTTGGGCGAGACGTTCAAATGCGTCGTGCCATGCCAGGACATCAGCACACCATCGTGAGTGCTGACGACGAGCGACCGGCAGGCACAGTTTGCTGAGTCTGCACGAACGATAGATAATCTAAACAGCCCAGCTGCAGCACACAAACATCCAAACTCCCTTGATTGAACTTTCAAGTCGACTTGAGAAATGATGCTCTGCACATGGATCAGAGCCTAGGTTAGTCCTTTCTCGCAAACGCGGGCCTACCAGACGAGGCACTTGTTTTCCGGATTCATGGGCGACCCCAACGGGCAATTGAATGCCTCCGCGAACTTGTCAAAGTTCATCAGTGGACCGTTGACGCGCCACTTGCCAGGAGAGTGCGGGTCGATCGCCAAGAGCAGCTCGGCATACGCTGGCGTGCGCTTCTCGCACCAGTTCTGCGCGAACGCTGTGAAGAACAGACGGTCGTCGGTCGCTGGATCCGTTGACAGCACGAACGCACGCGCGATTCCGTTGACAACAGCCCTCGCCTGCTCGTCGTATCCTGAGAACGGGAAGTCGCTGAGATCCGCGTCTCTTCCGTGGCGCCACACGCTGTCCCAGAAGTGCCAGTGGTGATGCTTGTGGCGGTGTCCACACTCGTCATCTTCGTCGTGGCAGCCGTGATGATACTGGTGGTGGCGACGATGTCCGTCGTACTCGTTGTCGTCGTTGTCGTCATTCCAGCGACCGCGATCTTCATGTCCGTAGCGACGGCGGTCATACCGATCATGGTCGTAATCGCGGTGACGGTAGTCACCATCGTACTCGTCAGCATCGTAACGATAGCGAGGTTCGTCGCGGTCTTCGCCATCGTAACGGCGCCGAGGCTCGTCACGATCTTCGTCATCGTAGCGATGATGGTTGTAGTCTTTGTGATCGCGGCTGCGGTGATGGTGGCCACTTTCGTACTCGTCGTCATCGTAACGGCGACGAGGTTCATCGCGATCGTCGTCATCGTAGCGGTGATGGTTGTAGTCTTTGTGACCATGGCTACGGTGGCGACGATCATTGTAGTCATCATCGTCATTGCTCCATCGAGGTTCACGTCTGCGGTCTTCGTCCTCGTAACGGTGGTGACCATGATCGCCATGGTGATGGCTATGGCGATGGTGACGATCTCCGTCTTCATCGTCACCAAAGTCGTCGTCGTGCCACCGATGGCGTGACCATTCGTGCTTGTCGTCCTCGTCATCATCATGTCCCTTGTGGCGATGATGTCGATCGCTCCAATCGTCACCGTCGTCTTCGCCACGCTCACTCTTCTCATCGTGGTGGAGATGACTTTCATGGCGTTTCTCCTCCTCCTCGTCACGGCGGCGACGGTCACGTGCACGATCTCGCTCTTCGTCAGCATGACGACGCTCAGTCTCCCGCTCAGACTCGCCATCATCGTCATTCTCGTCATGCTCTCGGTGCTTCTCCTTGTGCTTGTCACTAGATTCTTCCTTGTGCTTGCTTCGGTCTCCTTTGTGCTTGTCATGACTTTTCTCTTTGTGCTTATCGTGCTCGTCGTGCTTGTCATGACTTTCCTCTTTGTGTTTGTCGTGCTCGTCATGCTTGTCATGCTCGTCGTGCTCGTCGTGCTCGCCATGCTTGTCATGCTCGCCATGCTTGTCGTGCTCGTCGTGCTTGTCGTGCTTGTCGTGCTCACCGTGCTTGTCGTGCTCGCCGTGTTTCTCTTTATGCTTGTCCTCTGAATGCGTTTCATCATGGCCACCTTTCTCCTTATGACGCTCATGCTTCTCGTCTTCATGCGAGCCGTGTCGGCTCTCATCACGACCGTGCTCCTTGTGATGGCCGCGCTCTTTGTCCGTCTCGTCGCTTCCCTCCTTCTCCTTGTGTGAGATCTTGTCACGATCTTTCTCCTCATCCTCACGATGCTTTTCGCTCTTCGAGTGCTTATTTTCCTTGCCGCTGTGCGACTCCTTGTCACCACTGCCCGAACTCTTGCCCTTTTCGGTGTGCTTCTCATGCGATGGCTCGGCGGTGTGCTTTTCGTGCGATGGCTCGGCCGTGTGCTTTTCATGATGCCGCTCGTCCGATCCTTCCTTCTCAGGCTCCTCAGGCTCGTGTGGTTGCTCATGCTTCTTCTCGTCAGGGTGACCCTCATGCTTCGTGTGCTCAGGTTTCTTGGTGTCTGGCGCCGCTGTCGGCTTGGGAGTATCTGCAGTCGGAGGGATAATGACTGGAGGCACAATACCAGGAGGTGTGGTGACGGGAGGTTGAACAGGAGGCTCCGGAAGAGGCTCCAACGGTGGTACCGGAGATCCTGGAGTCACCGTTGGAGCTTCACTTGTCTCGACCGGTTGAGCGGGAGGTTCAGTCTCAGTAACAACTGGAGTCGGCCCCACTGTCTGTTGAGGCGGTTCGGTCGGGGTCACCTCGGGAATGGGAGCAATAGTCTCTGGCTCGGCTGTTGGAACCGGCAACTCGGTCAAAGGAACGCTCGGAACCGTTGGCGTTGGCTCCGGCTCTACCGATGGGGTCGGAGACTCTGTCGCTGGCACAACTGGAGTGGGGGCGGTCGTGTCTGGCTCGAGAGTCGATTCGGGTGACTCCGTTTCTGGCTCGACCGGGGTAGGAGCTGCTGTATCCGGCTCGAGGGATGGCGCAGGCGATTTGGTTGACGGCTCCTCGTCCTCAGGCGAGCTCGGGGCGACGGGAGACGAACTGTCAGCATTCGACTGGTTCTTCCACAGCTGATACGCGTGGTAGGCAAGGTGGATGCCTCCGTTGTCCGCAATGTTCTCCCCAAGTGTGAGCTGTCCGTTGATGTTGCCGAGCACGTGGCCGTCAACGATCGACTCGACAGGGAACGTCGAGTACTGGTCAGCGAGACACTGAGCTCGAGCGGTAAAGTCCGCCGACACGGACGGCGTCCACCACGATCGGAGCACGCCGTGTCCGTCAAAGTTACGACCTTGATCATCGAACCCATGCGACAGCTCGTGGCCCATGATCTGTCCGATGCCCGCGAAATTGGCAGCGGCAGGAAAGCCTCGCGCATCGTAGAACGGCGGCTGGAGGATAGCCGCCGGGAAAACGATCTTGTTGTCCGGTGGACTGTAGTACGCGTTGACTGTGGTCGGGAACATATCCCAGCGGGACGAATCGACCTTTTCGCCGATGCTCCGGATCGTTTGCGCCGCGCTGAGCTGCAGAAAGCTCACGACGTTGTCGAAGAAATTGTCGGACACAATCGTGAACGGCAACTCCGGAACAGTGTCAGGTCCACCAATGTAGTTCTTGACGTCCTTGAGCTTCTCGAGCGCCGCCTCGTACGTCACCTGGTCCAGCCACTCCTCCGTCTTGAGGAGCTGCTTCATCGAAATCTCGATCTCCGCAATCAGCGCCTCCGCCGCCTTCTTGGCATCAGGGCCAAACACCTTCTCCATGTAGATCTCCCCGAGCTGTCCGCCGAGATACGAAGTCGTCATGGCAACACAGAACTGGTCGCGGGACACGAGTGCGCCAGAGCCTTGGACCGCGCCGTGGAAGCCGTGGGACGCACGGCGGAAGTATTCGCCAAGCACAGACGCGAAGGAGTCAATCAGATGGAAGCTCAGGTAGTACTTGAGCGACGTGAGCGACTCTTCGTCCTGTATGAGCTTGGTTTGAGCGTCAAAGAACGTCGGCGTCGCGATGATCGCATGTGTGGCTGGGAACGGCTCGTGCTTGATGATACCGTCGAGATAGGCGTTCAGGAACGGGAACCGGGCCGCGATCTCTGGATACACGAACGCGTCGCTGGTAGTCCATGGATCGCGCAGATCCGCGTTGGACAGCGAGAATTCGGCAAACTTGGTCTCGAGCTCCAGAATGGCGTGCACATAATCGGTCACGTTGTGGCGGTCCAAGCCGTCCACAGCAAAGAGCTTGGTGACATACTCCTCAAACAGCGAGATGTAGACATCGCTCTTGGACGGGTCGAGGTAGTACTCGCGCGAAGGAAGCGTGAGGCCGCCTTGCGCAAGCTGGACCACGTTCGTGGTCGGGTCGCTCGGGTCCGCGTACACTCCGATGTCGAAGAAAGAGCTCATGCCTAGCGACTGAGTGAGCTCGCCCGCGTACGTGAACAGCTCGGTTGTGCTGTTAAGCTCGTGGATTTTGTCAATCAAACTCGAGAGGTACTGCAGCGCCACGGGGTCCACTTCCTGGTCGTTCGAGCACGACGCAAAGAAGTCGCCGATCAGCGGCGGACGTTCATCGATCACCTCGCGGACCAGCTGCTTGTTCCGCTCACTAATCACCGAGAAGGACGAGTCCGCCACCGGGCGGTCCGCTGGGATATCCGTCTTGGCGAGCCAGCCACCGCACGCGTACTGGTAAAAGTCGTCGCACGGGTCGGTCGTCACGTCCTTGAACGCCTCGATCCGCTCGAAGAACGCCTCGTACTCGGAAAGCGCCACGCTCCCCGCGCCGACAGAAGCATCAGTGTCCGATCCAGCTTCCTTCTGCAGGCTCACACCAGACTGGTCGGGCAGACGCGCGTCCAGAGCGCCGCGGTTACGAGAGAGTAGCACGCCGAGGGTCAGCAAGAGCGCCGCCGTTGAGGTCACAACCAGCACCACACGGCCGCGCGCGACCGACGGACGGCGGCGGCCAGGCACGCCCACGCCCTGCGACGCGCGGGGGCCGGCGACCGCGAGCAGCGGTGTGTACTCGCTCGCCATCGTCGTGGCAATGCTGCCGATCGCAATGTGTGGCAGGCGAATCAGCTCCCTTGACGCCTTTGATGCGAAAGCAACGGGAATGATGGTGAATCTATCAAGAGTGCTGGCCTCGATGCAAAGATCTGGACTGCGTTTACGATTTTGGGCATTTTGATTGGAACCAAATGATCCCAATCAAAATGATCCGGAACCGTGCCGTAATTCGCCTTGCTTTGAAGGTTGAACTTCATGGAACTTCGAGGAGGCCAGTGCACCTTCAACGTCATCTCGCTCTGGACGGATGCAGTCCGCAATTCAGCCAATCACGCGCCAGATATTTGTCAAACCTAGGAACCTGGTCTGGACGAGTTATCTCAGTGCATTCGCCTCACTTTTGAGCTATCAAATCGTCAAATGAACTGACAAAGCACACACGGAGGCGGATAGCTTCCTCCACGTCGCATTATTCTGTCCGTAGGTTCAACTTCGTCGCCGCAGCTCGCACATTCGCTTCACTGTCGGATTTCCTCCGCAACCCACACTTGTCTCGCACTCGAGGCACACAACTGCAAACATGCCTCTGCTCAAGCGCTCGGCGTTCGCGGCGATCGCTCACACGCGCCAGCTCGTGTCGGAGGCCAAGCCGGTGCTGCGGCAGCCGCGCGACCCGGCCCTCGCCGACAAGTTCAATCTGGCGCGGCTAAACGGCGGCAAGAACCCGTTCGACGTGTCGAGTAACCGGCTGCTGAAGGCGAGCAGCAGGAAGCCGGCGCGCTACCCGATCAAGCTGGCGGGGAAGCCCAAGCCGAGCGCGAAGGACGTGTACTCGCTCAAGTACCTGCTGGGCGGCGAGCCGGCGTCCGCGGACGACAAGAACCCGTTCAAGGTGGCCAGCTCCAAGCTCATGTGAGCGAGAGCCAGCGCTGCGCTGCAGCCACTGATATATCAACTTACCTGCCTATAATAATCCTACCGATGCTCGTGATCGAAACGAGTGTGTTGCGGTGCTGCCAGAGTGCATTCATAACCGAAGTGGTCAAGAGAATCAATTCAATTTCTCTGCTCATTATAGCACGCCACGATGCGATGGGAGAACGCACGGCATTCGCTTGGGAATTACTCGAGCAGCAGCTTGCGCACGTGCTCGACCGAGTCCTGGAGGCTCCGCGGGTAGCTCTTGGGCTCGGCGTCAAAGTCCTGCACACCATTTTATAAATATCACGAACACGCATTGTCGATGAAAAGTTGGAAGAAACCGTACCTCGATGTCGTCAATGTGCTCGGCGATCGAGTCGACGCTCAGCTCTTCCGGCGGCAGCACAACACCACGCGAGCGCTGCCAGCGCGCTTGAGCGATCCACCCGCCGCCGACCTCGTACACGTTGCCAGTGCGCTGGCAGCTTTCGTGGCACAGATAGCTGCAGCAACGCAAACAGTTAGAGCCGCCTTCAGGTCAACCAACCCAGTCAAACAAGAGCAATAACCTACGCGACGAGCGGCGCGACGCTCTCAGGAGTCAGGCGATCGTTGAGCTCCTCCTCGAGCAGCCCTTCCGTCATCTGCGACTTGGCGAGCGGCGCCACCACGTTGGCGAGCACGTTGCGGCCGGCGCCTTCCTTGCTGAGCGTGAAGGTGAGCCCAGCGATCCCGAGTTTGGCGGCGGAGTAGTTGGCTTGGCCAAAGTTGCCGTACAACCCCGAAGCAGACGCAATGTTGACGATGCGACCGTAGCGATTCTCGCGCATGATATTCCACGACGCCCTGGTGACTCTGGAAGGTGCAGTTGACAGTTAAACACGGCAATACGAGATCCAAGGCGACCGCGGCACGCTCACTTCATGGTGCCTTCGAGATGCACGTTGTAGACGGTGTCCCACTGCTCCTTGGTCATCTTGGCGAACGAGCTGTCGCGAATGACCCCAGCATTGTTAACCAGGATATCCACGCGTCCCCCTGCGCAGGCAGTCCACCATATCTGGCCCATTAAAATCGAACAAAACGACTCGAAAGATCGCTGGCGCGACCTACACTTGCTCACGGCGTCGTGGACGATCTTCTCGCCGTTCTCGACGCTGTCGTAGTTCGCCAGCGCCTTGTTGCCGCCGCCGATCGTGGCCGCGACCTTCTCGGCCGCCAAGCGGGACGTGTCGTTCACGAGAACCTTTGCGCCGAGCCGACCGAGGTACTCGGCGTACGCGCGGCCGAGACCATTCCCCGCTCCGGTGACGATGGCCACTGTGGTGGCGCATCCACTGTTAGGAACATCGAGGGATACGCGAGCGAGCGAGCGAGATATCGTCGCGTACATACCGCGGTTGTCGAAGCGAAGCGCCTTGGCGGCGGCCATGGTGCAAGGAGCAGAAGCAACAGCAACAGAAACGGTCGAATCTCGCGCGACGCGCCTTTGAGTTCTGACGGTGGGCGGTCGAGGTTCAACTTGAGTTGACATGCATGACTGGAACGTGACACGAAGGTTGCGAGAAGGTTGCGTGACGGTACGTTTGTCAGCCACAGCCTGGTGGCCGGCTGTATATGTCGCTTAGAACCGTCGAAATGGATGTCGACGGGTTCTAAACAGCCAATTATAACCGGACGATCTGGTAAATCCGAGGTTGGACTTGGTCGGAATGCGGCCACAAAGCTCGCGAGAATGGAGCTGTACGAGTGCGAGGACGCTGTCGAGCGCGCGCTGCGGCAGCGTCGCCCCAAGCTGGTCGTCGACATCATCAACAAGGTGGTGATTCTCTATCTTGACCGCCTCAATAACGCCGTTACCTGACGAAGTATGGCCAGCATCTAGCAAAAGAGCACGAGGAGAACGGCGCGGCAGGCAAGCCGCGGACGCTCGATTTCGTCTGCCTTGAATGCCGAGAGGATGGTGCGGACGACGGATGTTGAGTGCTTAATGCCAATGAAGGCTTACACTGATGTTATTCTGCGTTCGATCAGGACCCGAGGGCCGTGCGCGAGCGTTCTTCTCGGCGCCGCCGCCGACCATTGTCTTCTGTGCCAACCGCCTGCACTCGTCGCACGAAGTGGAGGAGACGCTGGTGCACGAGCTCATCCACGCCTACGACGTGAGGCGTGCCTGAAACCGTCATGGTGTGCGGTGTGGGAGACTGACTGCTGGGCTGGTTTACCGTAGTTCACTGTGCGCAAGATGGACATCACCAAGTCGGACGTGCTCGCGTGCAGGTGGGCGATCAAGCCTGGTCTTGGATTGTACCGTGCAGCGGCTAATGGTTGTAATTGGAACAGCGAGATACGGTCGGCGCGCGAGTCCGAGTGCTACCAGAAGGCGCAGCTGCTGTCGACGCTGCTGCCGAATGTTGAGATGTTCAAGAAGACCTCGAGCTGGCTCAACACGCGCTGTGTGCGCGAACACGCCATCCGCTCCACACGAGTACGTTTCGCCATTTTCCCGTGGCGAATATTGAGCGATTGCTGATGGCAAGCTTCATTTCGCGATGTCACAGTCCATGTTCCCCGCTGAGGCACAATACGAAGTCGACAAGATGTTTACTCGCTGCTACGCCGACAAGAGCCCGTTCGTAGACTCCGAACCGGAAGAAGTCAAGGTGCACTGATAAAGAGAGCAACACGACGGATCTCCGTGATGCTGTTCAAAATGCTTCGGCTCGTTGTGTGACTTGGACTCGTGTCCGTTTCTCTCGATTTTGTTACGACGCTGATGCCCGTTGAGGACATCACCAGTCACCAAAATATACCTGACGAGCCAGGCGTCGGCGTCGTCAAGGATGGAACAAAGGGCATCGAAGGCATATGGCAGCAAAGAGGTGAACCTCCGAGACCCCAAGGTCCGCGCAGACCTGTATATGCAGACGCACGGCATCAAGGAGCTGTTTCAGGGGCTCGGCACGCTGCTGCTGTTCCACCGGCCCGACGACCCGCGATCTTTCTTGGCGCAGCACCTCGAGGAGATGCGTGCAGCCAAACAGGCGCGAACGCACGTACGTATTGACGCCTTGCATCGACATTCACTCGCATCTGACGGTGGCATACCTGATGAGCATCCAGGTTCCGTTCTTTGTCGAGCACGACTTGGAGGCTATGTTTGCCGCGTTCGACGTCACGGATCGAGGGTACGTCACCATACAGCAATACGACCAAGGTGGGTAGCTAGCAGTAGGAGGGTCACGGAGGGCGAATTGGATCACTCATCGCATCGTGTGATGCCAGCACTGCTGAACTTGGGCATCGACCAACCAACGATGCGCATGCCCGACTCCGTCGCCGCTGTCGACCAGAGCCTGTTCGTGCGCAGTCTGTACGTGGCTTCACCCTCTGCTCGAATGCAGTGCATTCTGGTCTGACAACCATTCGATTGGGATGTGCACACAGGATGCATGAGATCAAGAACGCGTCGGCGTCCTTCATGTAATCCGGATTTATGACAGCTCGCTTTAGCTCAGAATTGCAGGTACGACGGACACGGGCAGAAGGAGCGCAGAAGAGCAGCCTGGACCTCATTACGACGCATGTCGAGCATTTGAAGCTTGGGACAGGATCGAGGGAGGGTCTGGGACGTGAATACATTCCACACGGCGCGCGCACCATCGTTACGGATCTGGTTTTGCCGCACGTCGATCGTGCGCAGTCCACGCAGCGATCCCCTGAGCATCGCGTGGGCTAGTGTGCGTGCGCCTTCATCGCCGAGGATGTTGCCCTGCAGCAGCAGATCCAGCAGCTCCGGCAGCGCGCTCTTCTCGATCGCAGTGATGAGCTCTTGGAACGCACGGGAGTCTACGAGGTTGAAGCGCAGATCGAGTACCTGGAGCTGTCCGCACGCACCGCGGATGAAGCAGTCGGCGAGCGCGGCCGTGCCTGGATACTTGATGCCGTTCCACCCGAGGTAGATGGTCTTGACTCGAGGGCATGCGCCTGTCAGCAACGAGCGCGCCAGCTCTTTTGCCCCCGAGTCGCCAATGTTTTCGCCGCGGATCGCGGCCGTGTGCTTGAACCGCTTCAAGTTGACTGTGAAGAACAACCGCTTGGCTGCAGCAGGTGACTCGGGTACATTCGACGACGGCACCGGCAACGCGGTCGACGATTTGTTGACGCGGAGCACCAGGAGACTTGATGTCTCGTCCTGTTCCTCAACTGGCGGTGGCGACGGCGTGTTGATAGCCGGGAGTGTGCCGAGTCGCCGACCGAACGTCTCGGTGGTTTCGATGAGCTGTTTGAACTCGGCTCGCTCCTGTTCCTCTGCTGCGGCGTCTCGTTGCAACGCTTCTCGCACCTACAAAGTCGAGAAGTGAGCTGAGACTCCACTATCGCTGCTGTTTCTGAAGCTGTACCTCTGCGGCGGCGGCTGCTTGCTGGGCTGCGAGGATGGCAGCGTTTCGCTCGGCGGCCAACGTCTTGGTGGTGGCTCGGCTTTCGATCGAAAACTTGTTGAGCAGCTTGGAGCGCATGCCGGCTTTCGCGAGCTGCACTTCGTAGGCGTCCAGCATCACCTGAACCTCGCGCTCTTTCTGTTTGGTGAACGCGCGCTGAGCCTTGCGCTTCTGCTTGCGCTCACGCTTGGCTCGCCGCTCGGCCAGTTCGCTCTGCTTTTGCTGGCGGTCAAGCTCGGCTGCTGCTACGCTGGCATCATGTTCGATGCGCCACTGCTGCTCAGCCTTCCACTCTAGTGCTGGATGCCTCCGCGCGTCCAACACGCGCTGCTGCTTGTCCTTCAGCGCCTTGGAGAGCCGTTGCAGAGGTTGGAGTTGCTCCTCTTCTTCCTCCTCCTCCTCGTCATCCTCATCACTGTCGCTCGAGTCGTCATCGTCAGTCGCGTAGGAGCTCGTGTAGACCGACTCGGAGCTAGTCGACGCCACAGTCGCCAGCTCGCGCTGCCGCCGAGTGACGGACCGCTGGTCGTCCCTGCCGACAGGAGCCATCGCTCGCGGTGATTGATGTCCAGAAACCTGAGCCTTGGTTCCACACCCTCTATCTTTAGCTGATTCTCGACCAGCATCTCGACTTTCCTGGAAATCACCGATACTAGTCGCTGGCTTCAACGAGACCCAGAGCAATGAGGAGTCGCCAGGAGTTTTGCAACGGGATACGACCTCTCACTCTCCGATCCTTCGCTTCAAGCTCCTCGACATTGTGCACCACCGCGCCGAAGCTGCTTGAGCGCCGCGATGAAGGTCCATGAGCGAGTGCCGCTCGGGTTCCGCGTCGTGACCGTGATACTGGCGTTGGTCGCACTTATCACCGCGGGCGTTGGAGGCATCAAGACGTGCACGTTCGGCCAGGCAAAGTACTCGTCCAAGTCGCAGGTGGACTTCCTGCTGTCAGTGGCTGTGCTTGTGGCGGTCTTCGGCTGCCTGCGCATCTTGGCGTTCGACATCAAGCGGCGGCGGCTGCCGAGCGTGGCGGTGCAGCTCGCGTTCGACAGCGTGTTCGGACTGTTGGCGTTTGCGGCCGCCATCGCCGTCGCCGCCGCTCCCGTCGGCAGCGATGTGTGCTACGGCTCGCTCAAGGAATTCATGGAGGAGGCGTGCGACTTCCGCTGCTCGAACGTGATCGCCGCAGTCGTCATGATGTTCCTCGCCTTCGTCGGCTACCTCGCGGACGTGCTCTTCGTCTCCAACGTCATCCTCGTCGGCTCGGCGCCGGCCGCAGAGGACTTTACGTTCAACGAGACCGTCGGCACGCCGCGCGCCGCGAAGGCCAAGGCGAACGCCACGCCAGCCCCGATCTCAGCGCAAGTGTAACCACCCAGGCGGCGGACAGAAGCAGGTCGCTTCCAATTTGAAATGCCAGCATCTTCCAATTTGCAATGCGTGGCTGACTGACTAGAATCCTAGTCTGTCAAAACACTTTTTGAGTGCTTCAACTTGGTCAAGGCGCATCCTTTGTGGGATGCTGAGGCTCTGTTGCCAAAAATGGGTGGGGTAGAGCGTCGGAAGTGTTGTGCTGAACGCTATCCTCGACTTGCACGACGCGACAGAGCCCGGCTCCGTGTTCAGGTCGCCAGTGGCTTACCAGCGTGAGCTAATACACTGGAACAGCTCGCGGCTGGACCGCCTCGACGGATTGTCAGCAGTGGCGTTCAGCCGCGGAAGACTCGACACTGCTGTACCCAGCGCGGCGACTAAGGGAGTCAGCTTGCGGCGTAATGACCGTGACCATCGATCGTCCTGCTCCTGGAAACCGGCTCGCAGCCATTGCTCGCACAGCGGCGCTGTGTCCGCAGTTCAATGCGCTGGTGCAAGCGAAGGCACAAACTCAACACGGACGCCACCTGCCAGCCACAAGTCGCAGGGTACTGCGGCTGCGATGCGGATGTGGCGGACGACGGCGGCTTCACATGCGCAACTCGCGCGAGCACATGTGGTGGCAACTCGGTCGACGCCCATCCCGAGGACTATCCATGGTGACGCGAAAAGCACCCGCATTTGGCTAATCCCTCGACAAGAAACCGGATGGTTTGCAGGTAGTCGGTGGCGAGCGCTGTGCCTCTCGACCACTGTGCGGCGCCAAACCCCGAACCCATCTTCATACACTTCGCACGTGTATGTGCTGAACGCATCCAGACCTTGCGTACTCGTCTTCTTTTCCACCAATCCGCGCGCGGGTTGTATCATCATTCGGTGGCGGCAGCATCTGTACGCCCCATAAACCCGGCCAATGCAGCCTGCCCGACGGTCCGACCGACCGCCTTTCGCGTCCACGAGGCGTAAGCGTCAAGAACGGGACGGCGGCGCTGTACGATTTGGAGGCTTCCGCGCTTCCGCCACCTTCCGCCGGCATTCCGGGACGCTCGTGCACTGCACTGGGTCCGTGGAAGCCACCGGCGGCTCCGAAGGAGGGCCGGCGCGCCACTCCAGTCAGTCCGAGGCGCGAGTGACCGCCTTTGGCCAAGGCGCCTGCGTTATCAGAGGGGCCGTCGAGGCCCGCACGGCGGCGTTCAACCCCCGTGCGCCGTGATAGTTTGACCCGCGCGCGATGCCCCACCACAGCGACCGACTGTCCAAGAGCTGGAGCTTCATCTCGGAGGACTCGTTCTCGGCGTCCGTGCCGCCGACCGACCTGCCTCTCGACGCGCTCGAGTGGCAGCCGCTGGACAATGGCGTCGCCTTCTCCGAGATGCTCGTGAGTGACCTGGACAGCGAGGACTCGTCCCCGAGGAGACCCAACGCGGGGTCGAGTGCGGACGAGCAGCAGCTACAGCAGCAGCCACCGATACTCGAGCGGTCCCGAGTCGCCACGCACCGCTCCAGTGATGCCAAGCGGAAGCGCACCGTGACGTTCGAGGCCACGTGGGTCGACTCGGAGATCCCCGTCGTCGGCCGCTCCAGCAGCGCGCCGCCGTCGATCCAGCTCCTCCAGGAACGCATCGACCCGAACGACCGGCGACGCGCGACGACAGCGCCGCCCAACGTGTTCAACCACATGCTGTACGGCAGTCTTCGCACCGGCCCGGCCGTCGACCTGTTCTCGAAGGAGTTCTGCGGCCTGGCGTTCTCGGCCGCGGCCACGGGCTTCATGATCCCGTTCCTGCAGAACTGCTTCCACCCGCTGCTGTGCGTCTACCTGTCGTACTCGGAGAGCCAGACGGACGCCACCTTCCGCTTCCTCACGCTGCCGGGCGTCGCCAGCGTGCTCATCGGCGCTGTCTCGGACTTCTACCCGCTCTGGAGCTTCCACCGCAAGAGCTACATGCTCGGCGGCTGGATCCTCGCCTACTTCATGCTCATGGCCATGGTTGTCATCGCCGTCATCGACGACCAGTCCGGACTGCTCGGCAGCAACGTGCGTACCTTCCACGGCGGCGTCGTCTACGTGCTGCTCATGATGGCCGTCAGCCTCGGCGTGTACGTCGCGTCCGTCGCCTCTTTCGCCTTCCTCGTCGAGCTGTCGCAGCGCGAGCCCATCCACGAGCGCGGCAACCTCGTGCTGCAGTACATGGTCACGCAGCAGCTCTCGGTGCTCGTGGCCGACGTTATCAGCTCGCAGCTCATGAGCTACGACGAGCAGGACAACCGCACCAAGTCGCTGCTCTCCATGAAGCTGCTGATCCTCGTCATGGCAATCGTCACGCTCGTGCCGATCCCGGCCGTGCTCTTCAAGCTGGACGAGGAGCCTCGGCAGATGAAGGTGGACGCCGTCGACCGCTCCTCGATGCGGCATCAGCTCTGGAACGTGCTGCAGCAGGAGGCCGTGTGGCACATCATCCTCTTCATCTGCTGCTCGGTGTTCCTCGCGTCGTTCGAGTTCGACTTCGTCACGGACGCCGTCAAGTACTGGGCCGGTGTCTCGCCGGACGCGTCGCGACTCGGTCTCATCCCGCTCCAAGCCGTGCTCGTGGGCTTCCTGTTCATCTACAAGAGATCGCTGCTCAACTTCAACTGGATCCACCTCACGATCGCCGGTTTGCTCTGGAATGTCGCGCTGCAGCTCGTCGCACAGATTCCAGTCATCTACGGCGGCGCGCGGTCGCCTTGGTACTTGCTGACGATGGAGTCGTTCGCGGGTGTCGCGCAGGCCATCACCCTCATCGTCACGACGCTGCCACTGGTCGAGATCACGGAGAACTGTCTGGAAGGCACGACCACGGGGCTCGCGTCATCCTTCAACGTGATCATCACCTCGGTCATCGTCACCTTCTCGCACGCCGTGAGCTCGTCGAGCGACGCGCTCGAGCGGGACTTCAGCGACGCGGTGCTGGAGCAGGACGCGTCGAGCACGCGCACGCAAGTGCTCATGTTTGCGCTCGCCAACTGCGCCGTGAACCTCTTCGCGCTCATCCCGATCTTTTATTTATTGCCGCGCCAGAAGCTCGACGCGCAGCAGATGCGCACGTACGGCAACTACAGTCGGCCCGCGGGCATCGCGATCGCCACGCTGCTCGTCGTGCTGGTCGCCTACAGCGCCACGATGAACATCTGGGCGCTCGTGTCAAGATGATCCGGGTCGGCTCTGGACGGTTCGAGCAGGATGAGAGGGGCGGACGGATCGGAGTTTTTAGTCGTTGTTGATCGTCGAGTAGAGTAGAGTAGTCGGTAGGTAGGATAGAGCGTGGAACATCCTCGTAGACGCGGACCGCATGTCCAGCAGTAATTAAAGTAGTCGTCACACCATCGGCCCTGTCGGGGCTACGGGCTTGTTTGTTTCGTTTAGTGTTGGTCAGGTTGTGAACTTGACCGTGTTGCAGTTCGATGGATAGTGTAGCCATTTGATGTTTTACCCAGATGTGGCTCTGGGTTAATTATCTCCTCGTAGATGACCCAAAATTGTCAAGCCATTCACACAACCTCTTCAAGATTCAAAATGGGTTTTTACCTTGATGTGCCATTTTTGACCAGCAGTTTGAAAATGGACCGGCGCAGGCGGCGTGATGGCCCAGCGCCGGCACTCGTGCAGGACGCGCTGCGCGCGAGCAGAGCGTACGAGGCCGAGCTGCGCGGCCTCGCCGACGCGCTGGCGGCCGACGAGGCGGCTCTGGTGGCGCGGATCCGCTCGCTGCGGCGCCGCCGAGCGCTCAAGCGCGCCGAACTCGCGGCCAACAAACTGTTGGCGCCATCCGCTTCCCGTGGCGCCACCGCCACCGCTGCTGCGGGCGACGCCGTGTTCGAGCGCGAGGTCGAGAGCGCGTACAAGAAGGTGGGCGTCGTGCCGCGGTCCTTCATCCGAGCCAAGCGGTCCTTCTTCTACGACGACGAGGCGGCGGAGGCGGCCAAGCGGCGGAGGCTCTGGCCAGGCAGCGGCGGACCCGACGGCGGCGAGCAGCTCGCGGGTCTCGCCGAGCCGACGCCGAACCAAGACACGCTCTCGCTGCGGCTGCACAGCCACGAGGCGTTCCTGGCGACTCCCTCGCGGGTCTTCTCGGCCAAGGAGCGCGAGCTCGTGCGGCGGTTCGCGGCCGAGCACAGCGGCGTCGTCGGCGCGTCCGACGCGCTCGTGCGGCTGCCGCTGGACGTGTGGCGGCACATTGCGAGCCAGCGGCCGGCGGTCCTGCGGCCGCCGTTTGCGTGCAAGCTCTGGTGGGAACTGCACGAGGACCCGAGGCTGCGGCTGTGCGCGTGGACGAAGCAGGAGGACGAGCGGCTGCGGCAGCTCGCGACGGGCGTCGTCGACCCGGCGATCGTCAACGACTGGGAGGAGATCGCGCGGCGCATGCCTGTGGCCGGGCGGCCACCCGTACACTGCCTCATCCGGTTCCAGACCAAGCTGTGCGCGTCGAACGTCCACTCGAGCTTCTCGCCGGACGAGGACGCGCTGATCCGGCGCGCCGTCGCCGTGTTCGGCGAGAAGTGGAACGTCGTGGCCGACCTCATGGACGGCCGCGTGCCGGAGCAGATCCGCCACCGGTGGCAGCTCTCGCTCGCGCCGAACATCCGCCAGGGCAAGTTCTCGATCATCGAGGACCGGCGGCTGCTGCTCGCCATCGCCGCGTACCAGAACAAGGCCGAGGCGTTCCAGAAGGACCGCGTGGCGTGGAACGACGTGGCCCACCACGTGCCGGGACGCACGCAGCCGGCGATGCGCGACCGCTTCCTCAACTCGCTCAACCCGGAGCTGACGTTCGCGGCGTGGTCGGCGCGCGAGGACGAGCTCATTCGGTCGCGCGTCCAGGACCTCGGACTCGACCGCGCGGGGATCTGGGCCACGATCGCCGGCGAGCTGGGCAACCGCAGCGATAACCAGGTCATGCGGCGATGGAAATACCTCGAGCCAACGGAGTACGACCGGTACAAGGCGGACAAGCAGCGGAACCAAACGCTGACGGCTGTGTTTCGGCGTCCGACGCTCGGCCGACGCAGCGCCAGCAGCAAGGCGGTCAACCAGAAGCGCAGCACGTACAACGCCAAAGACAGCGAGCAGGACGCCGAGGAGCCCGAGTTGGAAGACGCGGACACTGCAGAGAGCAGCGACCATGGCGACGAGACTAGTACAGCACCATCGCCACCCAAATGGAACGAAAACGCAGCAGAGGAGGCAACGCAGGAGGAAACCGTGCTGTGAATCGACTCGACGCTCCAAGAAGTCATAGACCCCACAAGTCGCGGCAAGAAATTTATATTAACTTCAACGTCTATCTTTGCCCATTCAACCAGCTCGTCGTCGTTCACAATCCAAGAGAAAACACACCGTTAGCAAGCGCGATGGAGGGGCTGTCGGTCAGCGCGCTGGCGGTCAAGCGGCCGGACATCTCGTCGCGCAATGCGTCTCGGAGCGGAGCGCGACGCTCGTCGTTCAAGCTGGATGAAGCTGCCGGCGGACTGGACTCTCCCGAGCGCAAGCCGATCGTGACCAGCACCAAGTCGACGCGCTGCTACCGCCCGAAGGCCTGGAACACCGAAGTCGAGCAGGCGTTTCGCGTCCAGCAAGCCGGCTGGCGCGACCTCAAGGAGTACATGGAGACGTACGGCGAGCCGGATCGGTGGGAGAACGGCCTCATCCGCTGCACGCGCGTCAAGAGCAACGGATACTACACCTACTGGTACGAACAGCCTCGAATGTTTGGAGTGTACTGTGGAGCCACTGATGGATATGATCCAATGCAGGACACCGACTCGCGAGTGCGACGACAAGTACCTCCACGCCGTCAAGATGTTCGAGTACGCCTGAGCCACTCTGGGGGTTACACGAGCTCGCGATCTCGAACCTCCCCGATCGATACCATTTCAAAACTCCCACCATTTCCATTTTCCGAACATTGGTCTTGACGTGGTGACTCAGCCGCCAAAGTTGGCCAGGCCGGCGACGATCGCGACGACGACGACCATGACTGCGATCATCAAGAACCGCAGGTCGCTGATCACCGAGCCGGCCTCGCTCGCGGTCGACGTCGAGTGTCCGACGGCGTCATCAGCGCTGTCCTCATCCGTCTTCGCGTCGTCCAGCAGGCGGCCGCCCCACGTCTCCTTCTCCTTCTGCTTGTGCTCGCTCAGCTTGGCCTTGAGCGTCTGCATGGCCTCGCGGATGTTCTTGTCGCTCGGCTGGCTCTTGGCGGCGCGCGTCAGCTTCGCCCTCGCGGCGTCCAGATCCCCCATCATCAGCGACGCCTTGCCGGCGCGGTACAGCGCCTTGGTGTTGTCTGCGTCGATGGCGAGAGCGAGGTTGGCGTTCTCGACGACCTTGCTCAGGTCCTGAGTCTTGCCATCGGCCAGGAAGCACGCCGCCAGGTTCAGGTACACGGGCAGACGCACTTCATTCACGGCGTCCCGGTGCTTGTCCATGAACTGTGCGCCATCCGTGTCAATTAGTTAGGGATGACGCACGCAGCCATTGGGTTCAAGACCTCACCAACCCACCTCGAAATGCCATGTGCCTTCATCAAAGTCGACGTGGAAGATCGCGCGCTCGTACCACGCGACAGCACCTGCCAGGTTTTTGGCCTTAAACTGCGCGGACCCGCGGTCGCGGCACAGCGCCGCGCGCTCGACGCGAGTCTCGAAGATGCTCGAGCGCTCCTGAAGGGGAAGATCAACAGGATTGGTGGTGTGATCGTTAGGGAATGCGACCGCATACAGAGTGAGGGGATCTGGTATGCTAAGCCACGCACCGCATGCAGCAGGAGGTGCTCCTCCGGGTCCTCGGGCGGCGGCTCCTCGCCCGCGGGTCGCTCAGCGGGCTCGGCAGCATGCGCTTGGTTGTCGGAGTCAGCCATGGCAGACGCGTCTGATGATGGCACGCCAGTCGCAATCGCTGAACGCAACTGAGATTTGGGGTTGGATACCGATTTTGACCGATATTGCACACACAAAGCGGTGATTGTATACGATTTGTCGATTTGAGAGCACGGATTGTGGACGCATATGGGATAAGAAAGGTTTGAGGAATGTTGGTGATGATCACAAGGACGCGAAAGAGCAGAATGCTCAGTTCGAGAAGGAGCAAACCAGCCGCGCGCCGATCGTGACCGCGGACATCAAACACCGCTGCTACAGAGCCTTCCTGGGTGTGCAACCATGGAGACCGAGGCGCCTGCTAGCGCGCGTAGGGCGGCGTTGACGGACGATATGCGCGTGGCGACCAAGGAGCTGCACAGCATCTCGGACAAGTGGGTTTGCTGGACATTTGTATCCTGCTCGTGCCTCCACTCATTCGCGTTGGTTTGTGGGATGGACAGCTTGGTGAATCTGAAGCTGCTCGTGGCGCTGACTGACAAGGAGCTCTACGGCCGAGCGCTTCTGCTCTTCTGTGCGTGCCGATCATTGTTTGGACTGCAGACCAGACAAGTCATCCTCACACGCTGTTTGCTGTGCTGTGGTTGCCCAGACTACATTTACGCTCAGCTGGAGGTTTCGATCAGGGAGTGCAAGGATCTCGAGGTGTTCCATGAGCTCAACGCGGGGCTGAAAGAGTTCGCGCGGGTCAGTCATGGATACTGCTGGCCCCACCACACTCTTCTCGATCTAACAGGCGACATACGACCCAATTGCCAGGCGGACAACATTGCCAAGGACCTGGGCTTCTTCCTCGGCAACGACTGGAGCACCAAGTACACGCCGACGCCGGCCGTCCAGGCGTATGTCAAGTAAGGACACTGCGTTTCCGAGTTCGCCATGGATTGTGTCGACGCGATGGAGTCTAACGCATTCGCTGTCGATGCAGACATTTGAAACAACTCGAAAAGACGGTAAGCAAGCGCTCCTTGTTCAGAGCTGCGATTGCGGATCAGTTGATCGATCGAGTCATTGATGGTTTCGCATCTCGCCTGCAGAACCCGGTGCTGTTGGTGCCGTACTGCTACCACATGTATTCTGCGATCCTCGCGGGCGGCCAGATCATCCGGAAGATGGTCAAGAAGAGCTTCTCCCTGACTGACGAGCAGGGACTCAACACGTTCGAGTACAACGCCAAGAGCAGAATGGTCAGTTGCTGATGGTGCTGTCGCGAGGTGCTGTACTCACAAACTGACTGACCGAACATTTCAGGCGCTGCGCAGTGCGTTCAAGGACAAGATCAACGCCGTGCCGCACGACGACGCGACCAGGAAGCTTATGCTCGCCGAGTCTGTGCGGTGCTTCAAGATGAACAACGAAGTGCGTGCCGTTTGTTGTTGCAGCACGAACGAGACGTTTCTGATCGCGCTGACTTGCTGCAGGTGGTGGGAAGTCTCGATGGCGCCGGACAGCAGCTTTCGCGGTGGCTCCTCAAGTGGATCGTGGTGCTGGTGCTGATCTACGCGGTAGAGTTGTTATCCTTGTTGGTTGTGGCGCTATCACCGCTCGTACTGATCTCTTGGACTGGTTGTCGAGCAGTCGTGGGTGTTCTTCGTGCGCGCCAAGGACAGCTAGCGTGCACTCGCTCGCTGGCTGGCTGTGCGCCATCGACGGTAGAGCTAGCCTCTCTTCACCGGTATAATAGCGAAACCAGGACTCTGGCAGCGTTCGCCTTGGTATCGATGCGTGTATCCAGTATGACGCTCGCAATACCCTGTTGAAGTGTACCCATCCTTGTGAGCCTGCCACTTTTCATGTCTGTTAAATTTTCGACCGAACTCCACCTCCCAGAAAATGATACCGCGTTACGTTTGAAACGGTAAGGGACGCGGCGGCTTGTTGCGCGCGAACCAACTCACACCGCATCTCGCGTCCGGCCAAACAAAGCAAACCCACGAAACTCGGAGCGAAAAAAAGAGGAGGGCGAGACCGATGGTGAGTTTCGCTCGCGCTCGCTGTGCCCCGGCCCGCTCGGGACGCCCGGCGCCGACGGGGGGACATATGGACGCGGGAGACTGCCGGCGTGCAGCTGCCTTGTGCTGGCGCCTTGGCGGCATGCCGTCCTGTCGTTCCCTCGGAGTTTGGCTGCTGCGTCCCGCGGTCGCTTCCCCTTGAAGAGCCGCGACTGACGCGCTGTGGTGTGTGGCTGACTGTGTGGACAGCAAGGAGGGGACATGCCGATGCGGGACGACTACCCGCCGCCGATGGACTATCGTGGGCCGCCCGGTCCGCCCGGCCCACCCGGCCCGCCGATGCACTTCCAGGAACGCCCACCGTTTGACGACTTCCGCGGACGGTAGCTTGCCTTCAACTTTGGTTTGTGGCCGCGTTGGCGTCGAGAGTCTAATGCTGAGTATGTGAGAGCAGGCGCCGGAGTGAGGGCCGCGAGGGCGGGTACGACATGGGCGGCGGCCGCGGCGGCTTCCGCGGTCGGTTCCGTAGCAGGAGCCGCAGTCCTGACCGCGGGCGGCCGATGCATCGTCCATCGAACGACTGGGACCGGTTCAACGACAATGGCAGCCGCGGTGGCGATGGTGGCGACGCGCACCGCAAGAACAGCCAGGCGATCGAGCCGATGGACTCGTACAAGGCGTTCATGATGCGGCAGGACGAGAACTCGACGCCCGAGACGTACCAGCAGCGGTACGAGGAGTACAAGAAGAAGTACATGCAGCGGCTCATGCGCGCCTTCTTCGACGGGCACAAGCGCGAGGAGTGGCTCCAGGAGCGGTACTCGCCGGCGATTCGCGCGCGGCTGGACCAGCAGAAGAGGGCGAAGAAGGTGGCGGAGGCCAAGAGCTTTGGCGAGCGCGTGCGCGCTGGCACGACCAAGATTAACCTCGACGAGAGCGCCGAGATCTCTGGCGCCGACTTTGAGAACGACATGGAGTCGAGCACGCGCGTGCTGTACGTGCGTCGGATCCCGTGCGCCTGTCCCGTCGGTTCCCTGAGCGAGACCATCAAGAAGGCGGTACGTTTGGCTGACAATGTGGCGCACAAAGCTGATGCATGACTAAGCGTTGCTGATGTGGATGACAGGGTGGAAACTTCCAGCACCTGCATCTGTCCGACCCAGTGAAGAAGAGCGCGTTCGACTTTGACCGATCCGGGTACATCATCTACGAGAGTCCCGAGGCAGCGGCGGAGGCGCTCCCGAAGATCCACAACACATTTGTCGAGGACGGCGATTTGTTCCCACCCTTCCGACTCCAGGTAATGGATCTGTTCACGATGACAAGGTAGTTGATGATGCGCGACTGACTTTGTTACGCAATATTACGCCAGGTCTCGCAGCACCGATCTCGTGCGCCGCTCAAGACGCCGTCGTACCTGTCGGTTCCCGAGCGTCTCGAGTTTGACTACACTCAGGCGTTGAAGCTTGCGACGGCGCTCGACCAGGGTCTGTTTACTAAAGAAGCGGACCTGACCCGCTTTGGCATCGAGGCGCTTCTGGGCAGCGAGGAAGTCGCGGCCTCGTACCCGACGAACCGTCAGAAGCTTGACGTGACAATTGCGTACCTTCGGCGTGTGCACCACTATATTTATTATGCTGGCGTGCAGTGCCTCGACATGGGCGATATCATGCATGCGCACCCGGCGTTGTTTTGCCGACCAGAGCCGTCGCCTCGGGACCTGGAGGAGGAGAAGGCGCGCCAGGAGGCAGCTGCGGCGGGTGAGAACGGCGACGACAAGGATCCTGCTACGAGTCAGCCAGCGCCGAAGGCTATCGGCGGATGGGCGGCGCAACTCGACGAAAAGGTTCAGACGTACCTGAAGGAGCTCCAGCCGGAGGAGGTGACGTCCAAGCGAGAGAAGCAGAAGCAGTTGGTTGACGAGATCGAGGCTCGCGAGGAGGCTGCGCTGGACACCACGTACGCGAACTACGGCGAGAAGGCTGGCGACGACGGCAAGCATCGCTGCCGACTGTGCACCAAGCTGTTCAAGGCGATGGACTTTGTCAAGAAGCATATTCGCAACAAGCACCCGGAGCTGGTCGTGGACAAGATCGCCGAGGTCGGCGAGAGCTACATGTGGGAGCAGTACCGCGAGGACGAACAACGCCCGATGCCGCCGATCGAGACGACCAACAACCCGACGAACCCGGTGCTCGGTGGCGGTCGCGTTGGCAATGGACCAGGTGGCAGGAATGGGTCGCCGTACCGTGGTGGCGGTCGTCAAGGTCCGTATGGCGGCCGTGGAGGCGGCGGGTACTACCGTGACGATGGACCGCCGCCGTACCGCCGCGGACCTCCTCCCCCGCGCGATGGTCCGACCCGAAGGCGCTCGTTCGACCGTCCGCCTCGGTCTCCTCCTCGCCACAACCGGCCGCCTCCGTCGGCGCCGGACGGAAACCTGCCGGTGGACCCACGCCAGGTGACCAAATCGTACCAGGACCTGGACAATCTGCAGGACACCAAGGTCGAGCTGAGCTTCGATGCACTAGACAGCCTCCCGCCGCCCAAGAAGAAGACCAAGGTCTGAGGCGCAATCGCGCGGACGAGCGGAGTTGTTGAGCCGATGTTTTGCAGTCAGGATACACGCACAGGTTGAGCAAAATTGAATCAGGTTTTTCGTACAAACGGTTCGTGGTTTAACTTTCTTGGTCCGAGAGTCTAAGCGTCTGCAGTCGGCTCGGCCAAGATAAGCTGAGCAGCATCCAGTCCGCCGTCAGCTTCTTGGCGAAGGACGTTTCCTGCCGCTATCGCACGAACCAGTTGCTCCGAGCGGTCGCGATCGATCTCGGCATTCAGCGGGTTCGCCTTGAAGCGTGCGACTTGCGTGCTTGGCGGGGACTTGTCGGTCAACACAACTTCGCCGCGGTCTTCCCACGAATCGGGTGAGCCAGTCTGTCCGACACTCGAGTTTTGAGCAGCGAGCTCCTCGACCTTGACGTTCATGGCCGCGCATAGATCGGCTGCAATGTCAACACGGGTACTGCCGCCTTCATCGTCACGAGGCACGAGCCAGTCCGCGAGCTCCGAGAGCTGCACGCGGTCCTGCTTGCCGAACGCCTTGTTGAGCATGGCGAGCGATCTTGCCCATACTCGGGGAAGGTGGCGCACTGCCGCCGCCTTCTCGAGCAGATTCATCAAGCCAAAGAGAGCCACAAAGCCGCGAAAGTCGTCGAGGTGGAAGGCCACGACCGCTCGAAGCGCGCGCTGCACTCGCTCGTCGTGCCTAACGCGCAGCGGAGTCTTGAGCAGCAACAGGTTGGCAGCGCGCGGGTCATCCGCGTGCAGCAGCAGATCGTAGGCGACGAACTCGGCCACAGCCGTCGACTCTCGATCCCGAACGAAACAATGCGCCTCGATCTCCGACAGCGCCGATGTGAGCTGCTCGTCGTTCAGCTTGTCGCTCCAGGCGCCTCCAACAGGCAGCTGCCGTGCTCGCAGCCCCGCGAGCAGGTGGAAGCGAGCGATCTGAGCCAGCGCCGTCTCGATCTCCTCGCCTTCGACCCTCTACCAATCACTTCACGATCAAATACATTATCGTCTAACCACCAAAAGCAGAGCTAGTGATACCTGAACGGTGAGGTCTTGACGGACGGACCGCGCTCGGTCGGCGAGGAACTCGTACAGCGCCAAGAAGTCGCCGCCTTGACTCGGCAGCTCGCCACTCTCGAGCTTGAAGCCGCCTCCGCTCACAGGCAGCACTAGGCCAAACAAATGGCGCAGCGTCGCGAGCAGCACGCGCGGCGGACGCAGTTCCTCGGCCGCGAGGACACTCGTGCCGGCGGCCGCGCGTCGGTACTTTTTGACGGCGCTCAGCCGACCGCCGATGCGTTCAAAGCGACTGATCTCGCCCGAACGCTCGCGCTCCGACTGTTCCCGCAGAGAACACATGTGCTCGCACTGTCCGCGGAGCGGTGCAGCAGCTTCTACAGGAGACGGGGGAGGCGTGCGCGAGGCGGCGGGTGGAGGGTCCGTGCCCTGACGTCGCGAGCTGCCTCGGCGTCCTCGGCGTCGCCCATCGTCCGGCATGCTGGCAAGGAGCTATTGATATAGGAAAGCAAATCAAAAGTGTGGTGTCCCATAATTAATTGGTCATGAGTCGTGATAGTCGTATGTTTGGACTGTAATACGACAAAATACATGGGATTAATCGGAAACGAGGTGAAAGAACTCATTCTCTATTTGATTGAACTGGACGAAGGATTCTGAACGAGCGACACTCACTTGCACTACGCGCATGAACGGATAGGAAGAACCATGCAGCGCTATCACACGCTCTGCTTGGCGGCGCCGAGTCCCGTCTGCTCGACCGACGAGCTCGGACACGCGGTGGTCGCCGCTGGCGTCGCGGCGGGGGCCGATTCGGTCGCGGCCGGAGTCGCAGCAGGAGCCGAATTGGTCGCGGCTGGAGTCGCAGCCGGAGCTGTAGTCGCCGCAGCCGGAGCCGTCGTTGTCGCTGCCGGAGTCGCAGCTGGAGCCGCTGCCGTCGCGGCTGGAGCTGTCGTTGTCGACGCCGGTGCAGCTGTGGGCGAGGCAGGAGCGGCCGTCGTCACGGTCGGCGTTACAGTTGTGGCGGATGGCGTGGCGGTCGTGACAGTCGGTGTATCTGTGCTGGAGCCAGAGGTCGACGACGAGGTGGGTGTCCCGGAGCCGCCGCGCGTGGCGGCGTTGTAGAGTGCCCACGAACGAGTCAACCCGTCGTCGAGCGTGACGCTCGGCAGCTTGGAGAGCGCGTCGTCCGGGTTGATGAACGCCTGGTTCACCAGCAGTAGCGAGAGCCACGCGTTGGTCATGTCAGCCCCCGTGACGATGGCTTCCTTGGCGAGGATGTCGTCCCATTCCTCCTGCACGAACGTCTGCGTGCGCGCCAGGCCGTTGATGGGGGACACCGGGATCATCTGGATGCCGTGGATGCAGTACTTCTCGGCGCTGAACCACGTGGCGTAGTCGACCTTGTTGTCAAAGAAGATACCCGTCACGTGGTTCTTGACGAACTCGGGTGGGTGCACCGCGTTGTCGGACGTCATGAGGAAGTAGGTGCGCACGACGCGCGCGTCCAGGCGCAGCATGAGGCTTCCCAGGTCCTCAACCGCCTGGTTGCCCGTCACTTGACCCCAGAGCTTCATGCCGTAGTAAAAGTTGATGTCCTCGGATGTGCTCTCCTCGTCCTTGCCGTCGGCCATCGGCGTCACGCCGTGCGAGTACGAGTGACCCAAGAACCAGGAGAAATGGCGGAACGTCGGGAAGTACGGGTCGTCGGAGCTCGGGTTCACCACGTCGCGCAGCAGTGTCCAGACCATCGTCTCGAGCTCAGACATTCGCGACCAGTTGGGGTCGAGCTTTTTGAGCATCGCCGACGCCGCGACCCAGTACCCGTAATGGTAGTGGTGGTCGTTGTAGACGCCGTTGCCGAACTCGGCGTCTGTGCTGCCGCTCGTGAACACCTGGCTCGTCACGATGCCGCCGAACGACGTCTCGTAGTTGAGCGGCGCCGACATGGTGTTGTTCAGGAAGGGCTCGATCAGCGTCTCGAGCTTGTCGAGGCAGGACGTGAGCAGCGACGTGTCGTCCCCCACGACCGACGTGTCGGCCGCCATGAGGCACAGCGTCGCGTACTTCTGGTACGCCTTGCCGTTGTAGTACCAGCTGCCGCTCTCGAGACTCCAGTCGTCATCAATGTCGCTTTGCAGCGTCGCTACCAGATCCACCTGGCTCACAATGTCCGCTGTCGGCTGCGCTGACGGGTAGAAGTCCACCTCGGCATCAGATTCTTTCTCGGAGAGCGACCATTTGCCCTCAGTCGTCACGACACCCGTCATCTCGCCACGCGTCGTCGAGTGAAGCACAATCGAGTCGCTCGAGCTCGCCGACTCACCCAGCACCTCCATGTGATGCGGAAGAGCAAAGTGAAGCAGCCCCGTCGACTCGCAAGTCGAACCGTTCGTGGCCCAGTTGAGTGAGTAGCTCGTGCGCGACTCGACCGAGACGGCGCCGCCGCGGATGATGCAGTCGGCGTAGTCGTCGTACACGGTCTGCTCGCCGCTCTCGGGAAGCACAGCGATCCGAACGGTCCCCGCGTAAGCTCCCGACGCGACGAACGCGGCGCCAGTGCCATCGATGGCGAACGTGACGCTTGTGTCGCTTGTGTAGACGACCCACGTCTGGTTGTTGCTGGCGAGCTGCAGCACGTACTTGCCCGCGGTCGAGTCGTCCACCAGCGTCATGGCATAGTCGGAGATGAGGCTCGGCGTGAGACCGTCGTACGTGGCCGAGACGAACGCCATGCCGTTCACCAGCGCCGAGTCCATGCACGTCGAGGTGCCGCTCGCGCAAGTGCGGAGGTAGACGCCGAGGTCCGACCAGCCGTAGACCTCGTAGTCGGGCTTGGTGGCACCGAACTCGCTTGCCGACAGCGTCAGGTCGTTGTGGAAGTCGTGGAGGTAGTACTTGATGGCGCCGTCACTCTCGGCCGCCTTCTGCCGATACGAGTACGAGTAGCACGCCTGGATGCCGTACGGCTCGGCCTTGGGGAGCTTGAGCGCGTACGGGTTGGACCACGCCGGGTTGGCGACGGTGTCGTAGTCAGCGGTCGTCGTGTGGATCAGGTTTCCCCACCACTTGTTGGTCGGCAGCGGCTTGCCGAGCAGCTCGTCGGCCACGTTGATGATAGGAGCCATGTCTCCGAGCGCATTGCGAGGAAACAACGTCTCGGACGGCTCGTCGGTCGAAAAAGGCTGTAGGTAGTCGCCACTACCGGCGTCGACATCGCGTTCCCCGCTGCTGCTTTGGCTGCTGCTGCGGCTGCCAGAAGCCGGCGCGACTGTGCCTTCCTCGTAGCTGCTCGCGTCCGTGTAGTTCAAGGCCGAGACCGTCGTCGCGGCTGTGATCGCCAGGTGAGCCAGCACTGCAAGCTTCATGATGCAGCGGCGAAGGCAGCTCGTTGATGTGCGTGGACGAATGCCAATTGCGGAATGAGTGAGAGCTGGTCAATGTTTGACGCGAAAATGGTCAACGAGTTTCTCGCGGTGGAGCGACGGGTACTGTGGACACAGTCACGAACATCCAGAGACACTGACGCACGCCGGCGGGGTTGATACGCTGGTTGCGGTGGCGATGTAGTCCGGCCAGCTGGAGGTTGGCGTGGGTGGCTGTTCCGGCTCGCGTGATCTGATTTGGATCGCGGCCCATGTGGTCGAAAGGAGACAGTCGCACAGGATTTTCTGCGCCACCACCTGTTGGTGGGAGAATGTGGAGGCGCGGTGCCACCCAGCACGCCAAGCAACACGAGCAGAACTTGCTGCTTGTCATCTCTGAAACAGAGCGGAACGTCAGGTGTCCAACGAACGCGAGGCACGCGCACACGATCGCGTTCGGAGACGGAGAAGTCGGCTGGTCTCGCCAGCCACTGATGCGGAGAATCCAGCTGCACGCCGCGAACCGAGCGAAGCCATGTTACTGGGGCGACCAGAGCGACAGGATCGCGCCTCGAGTGTTCGAACACTCTTGTAGGTACGTTCGCCCAGGTGTTCGACTGCCATGTTGGACACTAGTTCGTCGATCCACGTCTGCAATTTACTTGAGTCAGATGGAGACCTGACGCGCGCAGAAGAAGCACGTGGATGGCCGCACGCATTCCAGGCGACAGGAGCCGGACGTGCAAGAAGTGATGCCGCAGCTGTGTGGGTGAACGGCGACTGTGGCCATCCTGCCTCTTCGCGGCGGGTCGTTTCCAGGCGCCGAGCGGCTGCATATCGCCGCGACTGGAAAGGCCCAAGCTGTAAAAGCTTGAACCCGGCCGGTGCTGTAGACTCGGAGGCGGCACAGTCGCCGCTCCTCGGTTGGCGGCTGCGGACTCGGAATACCACGCCACTAGCACCTGAGCGTCGGCCAGCTGGGTTCGGCACCTGTGTCTGTGAAGCCAGGCTTGTGGCTGGCGGATCGTCCGCGATGCTCGGCTGAACGCATCAGCCGCCTCTGGGCCGCAACCAGACCCGCTGCTGAACATACTGACACGCGGCTCGGTGTCTGCTCAGTGGTCAACTTGAGCAACATGGCTGCTCTGGACATTGCCGAGGCAATCAGCTCAGGGGCGAGCAAGTTCTCCACACCATCGAGCTTGATGATGACATTGGAGCATTCCATTCAGTTCAACCCCGAATAAGCGCTGCTTTCGCATCGTACTTTAGACACGATACACGGTGCACAACTTCATGTTCTCTCTCACTTCGACAATCAAATGACAGTATTGTAAATAACTGCATCATGGCCGGTCGTGTGTGTAATTCTCGCCAGTTTGAAACAAATTAGCGGCAACATCGTCGCGCAAGAGCTTCCGACTGGCAATGGCCGCGCCAGCCTTGACCAAACCGGCGCCGCCAGCACAAGCAGAGGCCGCTGCAAGTGAGTCACCAAGACATAATGAGACCACTGCAAGCGAGACGATAGCCAATCTCCCCGATCCCGAGATCGCAGCGTCGAGCGTGGCGGTTCCGCCGTCAGTTGCAGAGCATTCCGAGATGATTGCACCATCGACAGAACATACTCCAGGCGATGCGGCGGCGACACAGACTTCTCAGCGGCAGTCGCGTCCTCAACCCGCACGACCGCGCTCTTCCCAACCAGCTTCGACCCAGTCGCAACCGAGTAACGTCGGCACTGCTGCAGCGAAAGCGGCAGTACCCGTTGCGGAAACAACGAGGCGCGGCAACACCCCTGCCGTTCCGGCCGCCGGCAGCAGTAAGAAGACCCTGGAGAAACCAACCAGCGCGTACCGCAGTTCGATGGTGCGGTTTTTGGCTTGGTTCGTGGTCCACCGACCGGCTCTCGTGCCACAGGTGTACCGAGACGCGCACCTCGCTGGTTGTCCGATATCGGAGGCCGCGCTGCAAACGCGGTTCCGTCCTCTGGTGACAGTGTACGACCCTTCCATCGGCTATCCGATCGACTTTGATCACCTGAAGGCGACAGACTTCTCGGAGTGGGTATCCACCCAACTAATCAAGAGCAACGGCAAGCTCGCCAAGTACTTGTCGCTCTACCAGCACCGCGCGTCGTTGGCTCAATTCTTTCGGCTGCACAACCGCTCCATGACGCAAGAATTCGCCCAGGAACTCGGGATGTACTACCGCAAGCTCCGGAAGAGACTACAAGACCAGGAGGTAAAAACACCATCCGGTAGCGATGCCGGCCACATTCCTGATGCTTTTAACCACTCCGCGACGCGATCCGTCGAGCCCGACAATAGCCTCGTTCTTGATGTTGGTACTCCGTCCGATCGCTCCACGCCAAGACTGGTTGACCCCGACGATGGTCTCGCTGCTGCTTCCACCGACTCTATGTTACCGAGACGAAAAGCTCCGCCGACTACCGCTCCATTGCCAACGCCAGAGTCGACGCCTCGAGCCGCCTCTGCACCGTCTCCTTCCTTATCGAATGCCAGCAACCGCGATGTCCATCCGGAACGACAGCCACTTGACTTCTCTTCGTATGTGACGCTGTGTGACGCTCTGCTTTCGCTTCCAGATGAGGACGCGCTCTTCGCGCGAGCATACCTGATTCTCTGGTGGAACCTCATGTGCCGCGCGCCTGACCCTCTCAGCATTCGGCTGCAGCATCTTGAATGGAGTAATGACGCCCTTCGAGTCTCGTTCGCGCGTGCTAATACTAGACGCCTCAGCCCAGTGCGACGCTATCCACGACACGTGTATGCCAACCCGATCAACCGGAGTGTGTGTCCGATTTTGTCTCTCGCGATGTTTTGGGCGTGTCATAGACTCGACTCTGGCGACCACGACGCTGATCCCGACGACAACACGCTCTTTCCTGGATGGACTGACACGGACCAAGCGCACAAATGCCTTGATCGGTTGTTTAAAATCGACAGCGCCGCGCGAGCCATCGAGAACCGCATCTATTACGACACACCGACTCTGTTCGACGCGTATTCGGTGCGCAGGGGTGCCGCGGTATTCACATGCTCAGGCTCGACTGAGTGTCCTTCGAGCGTGCAGATCGGTTTGCGTTCGGGCTGGGCTCTCGGCGACCCGATCCGCTCCAAGTCTCTGATTGGCTATGCCGACCCCGGCGACCAATATGTCGGTCGTACAGTGTCGGGATTGCCGATCCATCATGCAGAGTTCGCGACGCTCCCGCCTCATTTTGAAAGTCAGTCGCATGAGGCGGTGAGAAATGGTGTGGCTATCGTATTCCCGAATTTTCCTGCTCGGCTAAGTGAGGTGGCTGCGTTCTTCCTCGCGTCGCTTGTGCATCACGCCGACTACTTGCGCTCGACGGTGCCTTCAACGCATCCGATTTTACGTACACCACTGTTTGAGAACCCAGGACTGCTGTCATCACTGTCGCCGTTGGTTCGAGTCGGTGTAGGTGGTCAAAGACATGAATCACCCGACGACAGGATGGTTCCGACAGGCATCCCGCCGCACGTTGCCATCATGTGCGAGATGCGCTCGCTGTCAGCCAAGACTACGCAAATTGCGGAGAGGATGATGGCTGCCGTGAATGCGCTGAAGACCACACAAGACGATATCATGAACCAAGTGACTAGTCGTCTGGACGCACGCACGACTGCGTCTTCACAGACCCAGGTTACGCACGAAGGCATTGTCAACATCGTTCAAGATAGTTTCCGTGAGGTCGGACTGTTTGACATGGTGTCGCCCGATGCCTGGGCATCCATTGCTGCGAAACGAACCAGTGCGACGCCCTCTGCCGACGTCGATACCAATTCTGCTGTCGATGTCGTCGTCCCTGGCGATGTTACTCCTTCCCAACGTGATACTGTCATCGCATCGAACGGCACACTTGCACCTCACACCGCCGATGCGCACGAAGGATGGCCGCTTTCCTATTGGGGCAACGAGCGGCGTTGGGTGCCTGCAGACTTCCTGTTTCCCGAAGACGTATCCCCGGCGCATATGTGGAATCTGTGGAAACTGGGCAATCCCGAGACGAAGCTTGTGCCGTTCCAGCTCCTGAAGAGCCACGATCTGCCAAGCGCACGCTCGAAGAAGCAGCTGATCGATCTCCAGTACCTGATGGGCGTCATCGAGCGGAGAGCCAGCGAGCTTGGAGTGCTCAAGCCGCGGATGACTGTCGAGGAAGTGGCGCAAGTGTTCGAGAAGTGCGCTAGTGCCATCGCTGTCGACGCCAGCGAGACGACAGCGTCGGGGTCTCGAAAACGCCAGCGCAGCGAAGAGCCGAGTTGGACGACTGTGGTGCATTTGCTACGCACCAAAGAACGTGGAGTCGAGAACAGCAGAGTGGTCACCGGCGGAGACTCGTGGCTGTGAACCAACTAGCTTAGTGTGAAAGCGAGAGATACGGGCACGGTGCGTGATTCCCAAAACAATGGAACCCTACTCAGCGTCAACTCGGCGCTTTGTCAGGGATTAATGATGCGCGCTTTGAAGAGCGTGACCGCTACCTGATGCATCTGTGCGTGCTCATTGGTGTCTCGTACCTCGTCATCGTCGTCGTCTGGTACATTGGTGTCTTCCACGTCATCCTCGACACGATGTTCTACAAGGACCAGTTCAGTCGCTGTAGTGAGAACTCAACCAGCCGAAAGCGCTGGAGCGTCGGCCTGTGCGTCCACCTGTCCCTCGCCGGCGCCGTGCTCTACCCGCTGCTGTCGGTGCTGGCCGTCACGCACATCACCAACAAGTTCCGAGGCTTCCGGTGAGTCACCCAACTCCTCTCTATAGCAGTTGTCATTCCATGAAAATGGGCTAACATTGTGCTTGCTCAATCCTGCAGCGTCTCCTACAGAAGTTGTTCGAGTCAGTGACCCTGGTGGAGCTGCCGCTGGCCGCCATGGCGCTCAAGACCGAGCGCGTCAACGCGGACGCAGCCAAGGCTGGCGAAGTGGCCATCCAAGTCGACAAGCGTCTTGAGGTGCTCTCCCCGACAGGCAGACACCCGCCGTCGACCCTGCGCAGCGCTAGCGACCTCAGGTTGGACGTCGACAACGCCGCCGACGAGATCGACGACGACAATCACGCTGGCGACTCGCACGGCCAGCCATCGTCGAAGATGACCGCTGTCTGAGCCGAGACAGCGACCATGGCTCGACTCGATTTCGCCAGCGAGACTGGTACGGTCGTATTGGTAATATATTGCACCTTACGTATCACAGCGACAAAATATCGTATCATATCGCCGAAAAGGGTAACATTTTCTCGAAATGGTGCTGTTTTCGTAAACTTAATGGTTTTGTTCTCCCTTCGCTCCAAAACATTTAGTCAATTTCAAGCTGTTAAGTATACCATACTGGACCAGTGCTTTGGAACATAGGAGTATTTTCCATGTTTCACGTCTGGGCACTACCCAACACAACTTTGTACACAATTGTTCGTGGGCAGTAGTCATTCGTTGGCAGCAGTCCGAAAATACAAGCAATTCTGAGCAGCAGACCGAAGATACCAGCAAGTTCCTACACTCCGCGACAAAAGTTTGTGAACAGTCGACTTTAATGAATAAACTTTTTGAATTCTGTCCAGTCACAATTCCAATGAATTCTCCTGAAAGCCAATGAAAATGCGGTTTTCAGCATGATTTTCATGCCTGATTATTCC
>JAADXC010000182.1:0-49208 GCA_023336425.1 Phytopythium cucurbitacearum (nom. inval.)
CCTGGGCCGCGAAGCCAGGATCCGGGTGAGGGAACCGTCTTGTGGGGTGCCGGGTTGTGAGGCCGGCACGCCCGTCCTTCTTCGCGTGGCCGCGCCGACGGTCTTGGCGCTTGGCTGCACGCGGATGTTGCCACGGACCGGGGGGCCTGGGCGGATCTCTCGCGGGATCCCCCAGGCGGGCCTGGTCTCTACGTGGTCTTGCCCGGCGGTCCGCTTGGTCTGCTGGGAATCCTCCGCATCCGAATCAAGGTCTTTGTCGAAGAACTGCGTTTATTTGCCTACCGGTTTATGACACCAGGGCGTGTTGTATATGGACTTCGAGCCCAGCCACCCGTCGGCTCTGGCAGCGTGTGTTTGCGCCGCCGGCGCACAGGTGTTTGTGGTGGCAGCTGTGCATGTATGCCCAGCTGCTTGTTCGGCTCCTGGCATGGTGGACGGCAGGGTCCGGCCATGCCGCCGTGTTGCAATGGATGTTGGGCTTGGCTTGGATGCCCGGAGGCGCGGTCCACGCCCCACCACAGTATCACGTCGTACAGTTGTTTCTCACTCTCCTTCCCATATCTTCTCGTATTTAGTTACGGTGCTCTATTTGTGGGGATTCCCATAATTAGGATAACCTGTTCAAATTTGTATATTTTTGTAACGACCACAATTGTACCACAGCAGTCCTCTATTCAAAGCGCTTGTAGTCTTCACACATGAGAGCTGCTGCCATCGCTCGAGCTTCCCCTTTTTAGTGCTCAATGTGCTCTGAGAGAGAAAACAATAGTCTTGCTATTCGACATGCCTTTCATTGAACCGGGTTTTTGTTGCTCCTTTCCGATTGTGAAATGCGTGTAAAAGCCGAAAATGGCGAGTTACTACAGGCATGCCGAGTTAAAATGATCGAACATAGACAATACAAATATACCGACAAACCCACAGTTAGCAGCTGGACCCGCTGTTGAAATTTTGATCAAAATTAATATCCAATTCTGAAGATGAGCATGCTTCTATACTGTGATATATGAGCGATTCTCAAACATTATTCTGAGATGTGCACTTTTCCGGCTGTTGTTGTTTTGTGTGCATGCTATATCGCAGGTACCGTGCTGCGTAATCGCTGGGCTGGACCTTGAGCAGAAAACCAGCTGACGGGCGAGAAGCACTGCGAAGGGAGGGACGAGGAAGAGCGGGAGGGACCAAGGGCCAGAGCGACGAGCACCTGGCGGAACTGGGGGTGCTTTCCGTTCGCGGGGCCGAGTGGTGATGGCCGATGAGGGCTCCTGGCGGAGAGCGGTGCGGTGCTTCAGCCGGCAGCGCGACAGCGACTCGGAGGTCGCAGGTGACGACTTCCTGCCGGCGCACGCGCTCGGGCGACGAGCACTGGTTCGCGCCAACGTCAAGGACGCGGCCAAGGAGGCGTCCACCGTCGCCGCGGCCGGGCTCAGCTCGACCACGCTCACCAGTCAGTTCATGTGGAAGCTCGCGATGCGCATGTCGTTTCACAATGAGAGCCGGTTACTGCAGCATTTATCGCGTTCCATCCTGAGTCGTAGCGCTCACCGGGTACGGCGCCGTTTGAACCCCCAGAGTCGTTTATGTGGAGACTGATGTGATCGTGGATGCGTCTGACAGCACGGAGACCGCAAGAGTCTTGTCGAGGAGCGGTCGTTCTTCACACGCTCGAGCGAGGTGAGCCTGCCGCCGTCGCCGGCTGCGTCGTCGCTGCCAGCGCCACTGCCAGCGGGCAGTGTCAAGTTGCTCGCGTCCACGGCCCACCACTCCGACCCAGACGCCGCCGCGAGCCCCGAGACGGGTGTGCCGTCGTCTTCATCATCCTCATCAGGGTCGTCGTCGTCTTCGACGGGGACAGCGACCAAGGTGCCGTTCTCGCCGGCACACACGCTCCCGCCGTTTCCTCCGCTGGTGTTTTCGCAATCGAAAAAGACTCAGAAACGCTCTCGTGGGCTGACGCTGCGCGAGTATGTGGACTGGGAGCACATCGGTAAGTCGTGCTGCGCGGCACCTAGGACTACCGCGAAGGCAGGAGACTGACACCGTATTTGGGATGTGATTCTGTAGGACTACGGCCTGGACTCTCGCTACGCGTCGTGCGCGCCGAAATCGTTGGCTCCATGCCGTCTGTGACTGAGTACGTTATGCACGTAGTGGACCTGCATACCAAGGTGTTCTGGTTCACCAAGAAGCGCTCGGGCGATATTTCCATGCTGCGACGAAAGGTGGGTGGACGAATTGATCGTTCCTTGCTTGCGTTCGCTCCAGACTAACCCTCATGAGATGCAACACCAGATTCGCGGTATGATTCGAAAAGAGACGGACACGGAAGAGCAGGAAGAACTGCGCTTTCTGTTGGACTTGCCGTTCCCGAGACGCCGGTTCCGGAACGCGAGCACCGACTCACTGAGCCGCGACATGAACGAGATCGAGCTTTTCCTGCGCAACGTGGCGGCGCTCGAACCTGCAACTACTCTGCGCCGTAGTCTTCTGCAAGAGTTGCAGCGAGAGCTGTGCTCGTCCGAGTTCATCACGTCACTCGAGCACATTGACACGACCGGGGAGCCACCAGAGCCGAAGTGGATCACGTACGACCTGTTCCGCAGTCTGAACAGCAGCGCAACGGTGGAGGGCAGCACGTGCTACAAGTTCCTGCACGCGTTCGCGAATCGATGCGCCGTGATAGAAGCGGCAGTGTGTCCGATGTGCCACAATTTCGAGGACACGTCTCTGTCGAGTGAAGCGTTGCGCGACTTACGTACGACAGTCACGAGCATCGAGAAGTACCTGCTGGATCATTTAGACCCGCGGTACGCCGACACGCTGTCGTTGCTGGACCAGAGCGTCGACGTGCAATCGATGGTAGCAGGCTGCGTGTGTCACGCAGTGGAGGACACCGTGCTCGTGCCGCTGGAGAAGCAGATCGCCTTTCTTGTGGGCACAACTGTGGACGCAGACGTCGAGTCGCGACTGTCGGCCAACATCGAACGGATGCGCCACCGGTCCCAGACGGAGTGCGGCATCCCCGAGCATCTTCAATCGGATGATGACTGGGGTCTCTCGTGCCACCATCTGAGCATGATTGACGAGCGGCCGCTCCCGATGGACAAAATTCAAGAGTTGCTGCGCTCGGCGCTGGAGATCTTCAAGAATTGCGGCGAGAAGAACCTCGAGTGGCGCGAGAACTCGGCGCTGACAGCTGACGACTTTTTGCCCATCCACATTTACGTGGTGGTGCACAGTGGACTGAAGCGGCCGCTTGTGACCAAGGAGCTGTTGGGTGCGATGATCCACCCATCGCAGATGCTGGGCGAAGTTGGGTACTTTCTTACCATGTTCGAGGTCGCGCTGAAGTACATTGCCGATATGTAGGCGCCGCGGTCGACCGAGGTGGCTTTTCCGTCTGTTTAGGTCGTAAGCAGTACAATAGTCTGTCGCCATGCAGCCTGGTGCGCATGTGGCGACAGTATCATAGCTCAAACGATAACCCGCAACATATAGCTTTGGTCGGTAGCGTTCGACCAATTGTGTGGCTCTAGGCAGTGTTGGTGCTCTCATTTTGTGGCAGCCAATAGGATCGAAGGAGGATATGCGCGCGGCGGCGAGGGCTGCGTGGCGAGCCCGCTCGGCGCTCGGCACCCGCAGCCTCGCGAGTTCTGCGCGTATGCCGCGACTCAACGCGTCGCTCCCTGGTGCGCAGGCACTGATGCGCTCGCTGGAGAAGGCGCCGTGTCTCGAATGCGGTCTCACAGTGCCGGTCGCCGAGCGTGTCGAGTGTCGCCTGTCGGGGCTCCCGCTCGCTTGCTCCCAGGCACGGCGCTCGTGTTTCATCCTATGCTAACGGCTGTTTACTGACACAGCTCGCTACATATTCGCACAGACTTGCGACGACGAGCTCTACCACTCGCGGCGCGAGCTGCTGGAACGCTTCTGCTCACTTGCCGAGGATGTAGAGTTCGCCAGCAGCACCGACGCGCGCCGGCTATTCACCGAAGGTACGGAGATGTGCTCATCGTGCCACAACGAAGCAACCACCGACTGATCTATTCGCGCTCCAAATGTCCTGGTGACAGTGCTGGCGCCAGCTCGACGGCGTGCAACTCCGTCGTCCGCCACCGTCAGCAACTGGCAAGACTACGTGGGGCTGTACACGACCGACGCGTGCTGGCTGAAGGACCCTCGAGCACTGCGCCTCGCGTCCTCGGCATTCTCGTTCGTGCTCACGCTTGGCGCCTTTCTACCGGCCGTGGTGCCAGCGACCACCGATGCTGTTACACTGCACGTAGTTGGCGCTCGTGCCGAGGCGACAATGCCTGACGCGCTCTGGGACGAGGTCGCGCTGCTGCACCCGACTCGCTCCTTCGACATCAAGCTCGTGGGCGACCACGTTCCCATCGCTCGCTCAACTGCGTCCGCACGTGGCTTGCCTTTGGTCGTCGAAGCTGTGCGTGGATTGTACCATGATACGGCGGTGTCCACTGGTCCGGCTCCCGACGCCTTCGTGCTGTTCAACCCCGGCGTGGGCCACCCACAGCTGCGCGCACGCTGGCGTCCGACTCTCGCGGCGTTGCTCGCGACTGGCAGACCACTGCTGCTCACAGCTTTCAGCAACACCGACCAGGCACGCGACATCGACGCGCTGCATGAGGTCGCGACCGAGATCAACAGCACTCTCGACTTCGTGGTGTCGCCGCGCGAGAATCCGTTCGGCAGCCGAAAGTGGCAAATCAACGACGACGGAGGCGCGTTCACGCTCATTCAAACCAACGCGCGCGTGCTGGTGGTGCGTCTAGCTCGATAGACTTTAGTCGCTAAATAGAGCAAACTAGATTCAAGACACCAGTCTCAAGCTCTACTGCGTCTGCTGCATCCAGTGGCGAACAGCCTCGCCCGGACTGGCATACGCCGCGCCAGACGTGCGCTCGGATTGAACGATCGCCAGCGCCACATAGAAGTCGTCGGCGTGCATGACCCACTCGCCGTCGCCTCGGCCGTCGCTCTGGGCATCGCTGGCACGCTGTCGTCTCTGAACGGCGTCGCGCTTGACCCGGTCGAAGATGCTCGTGGCTGCAGCACCACCACCTGCAATCTCAGCCATGAAGGCCGTGAAGGCAGAGGCCGTCATGCCCACTCGCACATCCTCGCGCAATGGCTCGGACGCGGACCGCTGGTTGTCACTGCCCGCGTAGTACTCGAAAAGCGGCCAAAGTATCCCCTCAACATCCATGCCGACGAAGCAAAGCCGCTCGGGCGGCGGCACGTCGCTCTCGACGAGCAAGCCAAGATCGCCAAAGAACGAGAGCAGCACCTCGCGCGGCGAGAGTTCGTAGGGTCGTCGCGAGCGACCTGATGCCAACTCCTGCGCATACAGCTCGAGTGCGCACGCGCCGAGGAAGAGCGCGAAGCCTTGCGGCAGTAGCAACTCGTCCTCCGGTGCGCGAAAGTTGGCAAACAACCTGTCGATCGTCGTCGGCGCCAGGAAGGCAGGGCTGAGTTTCATGTCCTCTAGCATCCGGCCGACGGCCGAACGGTCGAGGCAAAACTGGTCGCCGTGGCGTGGATCGCGTCGTGCGTGCGAGTATTGTACGAGGATCTGAAGCAACGGACGGTGACATGCCAGAAAGAGGTCGCGGATCTGTGGAGCCAGGTGCCAGTCGGCGTACTTTTCAAGCACGGCTGACACCGCGGGCGATGACATCGCCATGCTCACATTCGAGACTGTCGAGCCAACGGAAAGCGGCGATGCGGATGAGGAAGCGGCGACACGTGAGCGGCCAGGAGTTGGGTCTGGTGGCAGTACGGGGTCACATTGGTACTCCAAGAATGTCGAGCCGGTATCGCCTGAGCCGGATGTGCGCTCCTCGATTGGGGGAGGGTACGCGTGTTTGAGCGACGATTTCTCCATGACGGCCCGCTCCACAACGGCTGTCTCGTGTTCAAGCACAGCCAGCAGTTTCTCTTGATTTTGAAGAATGTCGTCGCTCAAGCGGCCGACCCACGACGTTCGCGGAGGGTATAGCACAATGCTACCGCGCTCAGAGCCACGTCCAGCACCACTGGAGCCACCGTTGACACTCTGGCTACTCCCGTCGTTTCGTGAGGCTCCCATCAGGCTGAGAAGACTGGACCAAAACTGTTTGGCCTGCTCATACTTGCGGTCATTAGGTGGTAGAACATCGGCGAGGAAATGATCCAGACACATGAGGAAGTCGTGGAAGAGCAGTCCTCGCTCGATCGCGTAGCGTGGCAGGTGTCGCAGTAGCCTGTCCCGTAGATCCTCGCGCTTCACGAGCTTCTCCTCGAGCACTGTTGAGTACTCGAGAAGACGCACAAGTGCATCGACCGAGAGTCGCGGCGCCACCGCATCTTCTTCGCCACCAGCTCTGGAGATCAAGTTACTTCCAAACTCACTAGATGTGAGCATCGAGGACGACGATGAAGTCGACGGCAGAATCATCGATGACGCCGCGGAGGAAGGAGGGATAGAACCGCCTGGCATAGCGGGAGAGGTCGCATGCAGCTCGAACAGTTCACGCAGGTTGCCAACTGCAATGTCCTTGCACAGCACCAGCATCGCAAAGGGGAGCGCGACGCCATCCCACTCGACAAACGCGACCAACTGGCCTTTGAGCATGTGCGCGCGCTCCTCAAGGATCATATGACGCTCCTCCATCTCCTTGTATCGGTCTTGAACACGACTGAGCTTCTTGGTCAGCACATCGACAGCAACCCGTTTGTCCTGCGAAAAGAATTGGACTCGCTCCAAGTCGCTCTTGAGTACGCGGGTGTAGTCGTCGAGAGATTGAGCGTGTTTCTCGCGCTCTGCGGCGCGAAGATCCGCCATTTGTACCTGCAGTCGCAGCTGCTTCGAGCAAATAGAGACGTCCGTGTGAATGCGCCACGCGACGAAAAACTCGCGGAGCCACGCACGCTCCACTTCGCGGACGACCGATGCGACATATCCGTGCTTGGCGAGTCGCAGTTCGGCGATGGAGTCTGCTGCTTGGTGGCTCAGACGCTCCGATTCATCGCGCGATGTCTGAAGCTTCTCCTCGAGCTTGGTTTTGGCGCGTGAGAGCGAGAAGATGCACTCTTTGGCCTCCGCGAGGTGGTCCTCTGCTTCCTGCGAGCGTTCGCATCGAGTTGATAAGTTGAGCGATCGTGTCGCGATATCCCACTTGTTCCAGCTGTGGCGCAGTGCTGCCTTCGCACTGCCATGGAGAACGAGATGTAGCTTGGATAATCCTAGCTCGAGGCAGTGCAAGTGCTTCCGTTTGGCTTCTGCATGGCGGTGGATGGACCGGAAAGCTGTAGCCAGCTGTCGTTCTCGACGCTGTGTCAATATGGCAGCAAGACGAGCCGCTCCGTGAGCAAAGCGATCGGCGTCAGAGCTCTTGGAGAGACGAGAAATATCTCCGCGTAATTCGTCCACTGCGTGTTTCGCGTCTGCAGCCATCGCAAACACCTGAAGCTGGCGGAATGCACTCCCCTTGCGTTGCAACTCAGTGCGACGAGCGACTCCCACGAACACGCTGAATATCTTGGCGCATGCAGCAGCGATCTCTCGAGCATTGATCTTCCACCGTAGTACCGCTGACAGCAAGATCACCCGGTGCTTCCGTTTCACAATTCGAAGCAGCACTCGACGGCGAGCTTTCCGCCGCTCCGTATCTTTCCTGTCGCTTGCGATCGCCTCTTTCTGCTCCAGTTCTTCGGCTAGCGCCTGTTTTTCGACTGACAGCCGCGCCATCTTTTGAATCTTGTCCGTTTCACCTGCAATTTTGTCGAGCAAGTCCGCCTGGAGTGACCGATTCTGCTCCATCAGTTGTTTGGTCTGCAGTTTGAGCTGCTCCTCGCTCTTTCCCCGCAGTGCGAGCTGGTCGTTGAGAGTTTTGATAGACTCCTTGGCGTTCAAGTCTTGCATCAGCTGCTTCTGCGTCTCGTCCTTGAGGAACTTGTTCTCTCGCTCGAGTGTTTCTAGGTGCTTGAGACGCTCATTCAAGGACCGGATCGTCTCCTTGTCATCCATGGCCGTCCGTCGGAAGTTCTCCGCCTCGATCTGAAGCGACTGGCTGTCTTTGAGAACCTGATCGTACTCGGCCCTCGTAACAGTATGAGCAGAGGCTGTAGTATCAGCACTGCGTGAATGGGATGTTGGCGATAGCGAGAGTGGTGCTGTAATAGCTGTTACAACGGTGGGCTTTCGCAATGGAGATGTGAAGGAACCCCCAGACGAGATCGTTTGCCTTCGGTCGAGCTTTGGGCGAGATCCCGAAGGCGATGACATTCCCGATCCAGAGTTCTCTCGGCTATGCTTCCAAGGCGCCTTGTACGATTCTTGCCGCTCTTGCAATGCCTCCCCATTTGCGATCCGCGATGGCGAGCTGTCACGGCGGCCTCGCGTATCCACGTGCATCACGTGACAGTCGTCTTGTGAACCAAGTCGCTTGGTTGGCGGAGACACTACGTTCTCCTCTGCACGCTTGAAATCGTGCCAGATCTCCTTGCGTTTCCCTTCGTCCAATAGACGCGACGACCGCCGGGCGGGGTCGAGATCCCACAGCTGCGGTGTCCGCAGCGACGACGGTATCGTGGAAAAGTCTTTTCGCTTTAGCAGCACTGACGATGTGATGTTCGGTGTCAGATACAAACTGTTGCTGCGCTTGTAGGGGGATGTCGACGGTGAGAGCGGCACTGGGATGCTGCCAATGTGTTGCAGCGGCAAAGGGTGGACGGGCGAGGGCGATGATGGAGTCGACATTTTGTCCGGTGATGTGCTTGCACGGTGAGCATTTCCAGATTCACGATTTGATATTTGAGACTCCTCCAGTGATGTAAGTTCGAGAGAGGATGCTGATGTCAATTGAGGCTGATCCAGCGTGCCCCTTTCCGTCAAATTGCTGTTTTGCATCTGAAGCATCGGCTCAGCAGTGATGGCTCCTCGGTCGCTCTCGTGGTTTTGTCGACCACTGTCAGTTACACCGAGATCGTCCGGCTGATCTTGGTCTCTACCACCACCAGGAGAGAGAGTTGCATCCGGGAGGTCAACATTGAGCCATGAGTCGGATGGATCCTCCTCGTCGATTTCATCCACACTTTCATCACAATCCTGCAATATCGGCTGGTGATGCTCGCCGTCCACTGTTTCCTGCTCTCCTTCTCTCTCGTCGTCGTCGTCGCAATCTCTCAGTTGTCCACCGCTGAGAGCTGCCTGCGCGTCTGCTGACGCCTCGACTGCTTCATTCTGTTTGCCTGGAACGTTGTCTTCCACGTCCGCTATGATTATACTTCCTTCGTGGTCATCGTCGGGCGGAAGACTCATGTAGGATTCATTTGGAGTCTCGTCCTGGACGGAGTCGCGGTTATCTTCTTCTTCGAACTCGGACGGGTTCCAGTCACGGATGGCATCCTCGCCAAGCAGGTCGTCATTGTCGTCGCTGGTGGAGGGTTTGTGCCCGCGGTCGGCGGCATGCGCCATCGCAGCGAGTTGCTGGCTTGGAGGGCGAAGCAAAGACAAACAAGTCGCTGCGTCCTTGCGGTTTGCTGCGCCTGAATCGAGCCTTGAAACTCCACAACCGATTTAGTTTTGAAGCAGCAATACCTTCAAACAGCGGCTAAATATACGTCTGTGCGAGGGAACTGACGGCACCAGAAGCTGCATATCATGGATGGGTACTATGTGCATTAGGTGTCACCAAGGACAAAATCACGAACAAAAGCAAACCTATTCGGGATTTTGTTTAGTTGTGAAAGCTGCAGCCAACACCTGCACTGCGCCGTCGTGCGTCAAGATGAGACCGTGCGGCATCTAGATGAGCTTCTTGCTCTTGAAGAACTTCTTGAGGTAGAGCACCTGCCAGACCCCCATGCCCAGCAGCACGACGATCGAGAAAAAGCTGAACCAGAGCACGCGCGAGTTGGTCGACTCGTTCGTGTTGCGCATCGCCGCCTCGCGCTCGCGCATATAGAGCATCTCGCGGTGGATCTCGTCCACCGTGTCCTCCATCTTGCGCAGCTCCTTCTCCACCGGCATCAGGTGCTCGCGCTTCGCCACCTCCGTGTAGTCCTTCGCCTCCACGCCGTGCTTGAAGTCGAGCAGCACGCGCGCGGGTGCGTCGTTCGTGTTGACAAAGCACACCGAGTAGCTGCCGCCGGCGTCGGCCGTGAACGAGAACTTGTGGATGTCGTCGTCCGAAGTGTCGATGTTGGTGTCCTGCTTGAGCAGCTTGTTGAGCGGGTCCTTGATCGCGAGCGTGACGCCAGTCTTGCCTTTGACGGCGCCGATCACGTTGTAGTGGACGACCACGAGGCTGCCCTGGGCCACTTCATCGCTCAGGCACTTCTCCAGGCGGCGGCGGATGTCGAACTGCACCGCCTGCGTCGTCGGGGCCAGTGCCGCCACCAGCGCCACCAGCAGCAGCGCCAGCAGCGCGCGCGGCTTGCTCGCTCTGCTCTCGAAGCTCATCGCCAACGTGGCAACGAAAATTATCCGATCCTACAAGGTTCGGATCGGTGGCGCAATTCGCACTTGCGATTCAGCGACAATTCATTGAATTGCTATCCATTCCCGCGCTTTTCGATCAGTAGAAGTGATTTGAGCAAAAATGTCGAGTGCTGGACCGACGCGGGTGAGCTCCATGTGTTGCCACAGCTCTGCTCGATGAGACGTTGCAACTGACGCCTCGTTCCGCCTCGTATGTGCTGCCGCAATGGCTCGCAGGAGTGGTTCCAGAAAGAGAAGGCGCGCGTCGAGGAGGAGATCCGCGAGGTTCGCTGCTGTTTTACCATGCTGCTCATGCTTTGTGACTGCTCGTGCTGATGCTGCAGCCACTGTAGGAGATGCAAGAGGCCGTGTCCAACGTGCACATCCTGAATCAAAACATGGAGCACCTGAACGACGTGGTGCGTGGCCGTCGCTGTGTGTTGCGATACTGCTTGCGCTGAGTTCCGTTTGTTCCACTCCAGGGTCGAGAGATCATCAACATCTCCGCCGTGTGGGTCCAGTTCTTGCAGCAGGTCACAGCTGCGACCGCGGCGGCGGACAAGGCGCGGTGAAGCAGTCGACGCGTGGAGCGAAAACACGAGCAGGCAGTTGGTCGTTCGAACGTGTATTTATTTGTCACAAAGCTCGCTGAAAATCACACTCCGCGGATTGGACTGGCCGTCCTCTGCTGCAGCTCTGCCTTCGCCCTTAGCTTCTCCAGGACACGCTGCTCGAACGCCAGGAAATCTGTCAGTGAGACCGGCGCAAGAGGGAGGGTCGGTCGTTGAGGGGATCTGGGCGATGCGGCTCCACCGCTTGTCCAGTCTTCGGCCGCCACGATGTGTCCCTTGAGCGACACTTCTCGCCAGCACTCCTTGTGGCCTTCGATGCGCACCGCTTGCGCCTGTGCGAGCACCAGCACCGAGTCAGTAGTCCGCTCAATTGGATGTGGAGGCATTGGGCGTGGGTACATACCGCTGCGCTCGCTTCAGCGAAAACGATCTTTGCTGAGGAAGCTTTGAGCTTGATGGATTCGATCTCGCCGTACGATCTCAGGTCTCGGCTCAGCGTATCGTCCGAGTGCGAGAACTGCCGGCGGTCCCACTTGAACGTGACGGTGCGCTGCGCCTTGCTCGCAGATTCTGGTCACAGCAGAATAGATACGACAGGTCAGCCAGCAGTCAGCAGAGCGACACCAACAGCAGCAGTTGCACGCCTTACTCGTCTCCAGAGACTGCTTGGCCTTCTCCAGCTCGCTCCGGCGGCGGGCTTCGCGCGCCAAGCGCTCCTGCAGCTCCGCCTGGCGCGCGAGGCCCTTCTCGCGGAGCTTGGCCAGGTCGCTTTTGCTGTGTCGCGTGGCCGAGTGCGGCCGAGAAGAAGCCTGTTCTTTCCGCAGCAGCTCTGACAACACCATATCAACGACACACCCGTGAGTTGCAGTTCATGAAGGTGTTGCTGCCTTCCCATACAGAGAGCATACCATCGCGCATCTGGCGCCGCTTGGCGTCCAGCTCGGCCTCTCGCTCGCGACGCTGCCGCTTGGCCAGCAGCTCACGCGAGAGCTTCTTGTCATATGCCTCCTTCTGCTTTGGGTCCAGGAGGACGTCGCGCGCGTGCGTCAGCTCCAGGAACTTCTTGACTGGAGGCGCGACAGAACATCACGACAATGGTCAGAAGGTAAACTCTGCGGGGTTGAGAGATAACATGGCGAGCGTACCATCGCCGCCGCGGTCCGGATGGTGGACGATCGACTTTTTTTTGTAGGCGCGCGCGACCTCCTTCTCGTCCGCGCCGGCCTCGAGGCCGAGGATGTCGTACAGGTCGTCACGAAACTCGGCTGCCATTTTCCGACGAGCGCTCTTGTTTGGAGTCGTCGATTTCTTTGCTTTCGACTAACGAACCTATCGTGATAATAGAAACCTGGTGTTGTAACGCTAATGTACCCAATTTCGCCAAATGGGTCACTTGTTCGAACAAAATGTTGGCAGTCGAGCAACTATGTCGAGCGCTGGAACGAACACCTTGCCGATCTCCTGACGTTCTTCCTTCATCCAGTCTTTCGCTGACTCCGAGAGTTCCATCGATTCAGATCAGATGATGACAAAAATGATATTCAGTGACCTAGTTACGATATCACGAAGGCTTCTTTGCCTCACTACTTCTTCTGGTGGTTGATGTAGCGCAGCGCGAGCAGCGCCAGGATGCGGAAGAAGATGATGTAGGCGATGACGATGAAGAAGTTTTGCAGGATCTCGTCGTGCTTCATCTCGAAGTACTGCTCCGTGTACTCCTTGAGCGTGATGTAGCCGACCGTGGCTGGCGAATTGCTCATGGGCTGGCATCCGAGCTGCGAGCCGACGTTCACATACTGCTGCAGCTCTTCGTCCCAATCGGGCAGCTGGTCGCAGTTGGCGAACACGAGCGACACCAGGATGGAGAGCGTGAACCGCTGTGGAACGATCTTGTAGAGCCACCGGTAGCCGCTCGGGATCGCGTACGCCGGGGGACTGAAGCCCATGAAGAGGAAGAAGATGGAGTTGATGAGCACACCGATGATCATGGCAACGGCTTCGCCGGGAAGCGCATAGCAGAACATCTGACCCATGAACGTCTGCATCATGACGAGCAGCACGATGCACAGACAGAAGAGCACGGCGGACGTGGCGTCCGTGAACCCCACCATCGGGTAGAAGATGATCGTGAAGACGAAAGAGCTGACGACCACGAACGGGATCTCGGCGACCGTAGCGCCAACGAAGTAGTAGAAGGCGTTGTAGGTTTGCGCCGCCCGCTCGCGGTAGTAGGCAGCCCGTTCTTCACACGTCATGGGCATCACGCTCTGGAAGGAAATCATGGCCTGGAATAGTGACGCCATGAAGACCATGCCGACGCCCGAGTTGAGGCCTTGGTACGACGCGTAGTCGGCGTCCACGAACACGATGCCGAACAGGATGCCGAGGAACAGAGAGACGCCGATACGCGTCAGGTTGTACGACGGGGTTCGCCAGTACAGCCGCATGAAGCGAACAACGAGAAACTTTAGCTGCGTCTTGGAGTCGGCCGCGCGCTTCTCCTGGAACACCAGCTCCGGGTAGTCGGGCGATGGACTCATAATGCCTTCGCGGTACATGCTGGCAGTCATCACGTCCTTGTGCGCGCTTTCGTTGAACAGCTTGACAAAGTCGCGGTCGTCTGCCACCGGGCTAATCACGCCAGCGCCAATGCACTCGAGCATCCAGGTGGCTGGGTTGTACCGCTCGGGAAGCGGTGTCACGCCAGGAATTGCCTCGAAGTAGTCGATCATGTTGCGGCAGTCCTTGCCGAGGTCGCCGAAATACACCGTCTGGCCACCACGCTTCAGCAGAAGCAGGCTGTCGAAGAGGTAGAAGACGTCGGCCGACGGCTGGTGGATCGTACACACGATCGTGCGGCCAGAGTCGGCCACCTTGCGCACGCCGTCCATGATGAGCTTGGCTGAGCGAGCGTCCAACCCACTCGTCGGCTCGTCCAAGAAGATCACACTCGGTTGTGCTGCGAGCTCCACACCAATAGTGAGACGCTTCATCTGCTCAACCGAGCTGCCGCGGATGATCTGGTCGGCGATGTCGCGCAGTCCCAACAAGTCGAGACATTCCTCGACCGAGTCCATCTTCTTGCTAGCCGGAATAGTGCTGTCTTGACGCAGGAACGAGCTGAAAGTCAGCGCCTCTCGGATCGTGGCCGTCTCGGAGTGGATGTCCATCTGCTCGCAGTAGCCGGTGCATCGTTGGATGGCCAGCGGTGTCGCAGGGTACCCGTTCAACAGGATCTTGCCGGTGATCTTACCCCCAGTCTTGCGACCAGCAATGACGTCCATGAGCGTAGTCTTGCCGGCTCCAGTCGACCCCATCAAAGCCGTGATGGACCCAGGGACAGCAAAACCAGAGATGCCCTTGAGTAGCTCCAACGACTCCTTCGGGTTCTTGGGATCGGGGACCGAGTACCACAAGTCTTCGAACGCAATGGTCACGGGCACAAAGTTCTTCTGGTGCTCCTGAACGTTGACCGCATAACTGCCGGACCCCGAGTTCTTTGGTGTCTCGGCCAGCGTGTACGTGTCGACGTCTCCTTCCTTCTCGGAGATGCCGACGTTTTCGGGGGCTTCATGGCGGTGATACTCCAGCGTCAAGTACGAAAGCGTCAGGAAGACGAAGTAGAGCACAATGATGTAGATGAAGCCGTAGACGATCCAGACGCGGTCCGTCACAATGTCGAACATGCTCAGGTAGTACTCGCCCATCGTGAGTCCATTGTACGTCGCGCAGTAGTCGATTTCACCGTACACGCACACGTCGAATTCTGGCGACCGGTACTCGTTGATCGCGAGCGCCTTGATGGCCCACGAGAGCGGACTGATCCAGTGGATCCAGATGAGGTAGTCCGGGATCTGACTCTTAGTGACGATGAAGCCCGCGAAGAGAACGAAGAGCAGGATAGACGCCTGGCCGAACGGCGTAGCCACGTTGTCATTCGGGCAGTAGGCCGCAATGCAGAAGAACCACATGCCCATGGCCAGGTTGCACAGCAGCACCATCGCGATGAAGATAAAGAACTTGCCTGCATCCGCTTGGAAGCCGCACACCCAGTAGACGAGACAGCTGAACACGAGCGTTTCGACAATGGCCATGGGGATTTGTGCGATCGAGTTGGCCATCACGTACGAGAAGGTCCGGTAGAAGTTGGCGCCGCGCTGCTTGTAGAAGATGTCGCGCTCAGCGAAGTAGACGGGGATCTGAGATGCCTGTCCCATGGACAGGAACATGATGGCCGAGAAGATGACACCCATGACCACCGATATTTGCGTCGGATCGAAGCTGTAGAACGTGGAGCAGTAGAGCAGTCCCATGATAGCGACCATCATGACCCGACCAAGCACGAACGGCTTGTTGCGGTAGATGATCATGAGCTGGCGGCGGAACACTGTCAACGTGCTCTCCCAGAACGACTGGTGGTAGCGCGGCATAGCCTTCATGTGCAGTTCGGCAGTCTGCAGCAGCTCTTGGCCGTGAGGCGCGTCAAGCAGTGCTAGCATGTCGTGATGGATGGCAGACTCGCGGAACAAGGCAGCATACTCGCTCGCCGTCCTCGGGTGTTGCTGGTTTGTCATCGTCTTCTGGTAGCGGTACTGTTCGGCAGTTCCCAGATCAAGCAGGTAGTCGGCGATATCGCGATCTGGCGGACAGTGGAAGCCGGCGCCTTCAAAGTAGTCCACCACACGGTCGCACGGACCGTGGTACATAAGCTCGCCGTCGTTCAGGATCATGACGTCGTCAAACAGCGCGAAGACCTCTGGCGCCGGCTGCAGCAGCGCGATCACGACCGTTCGGCGCAGTTTCTTGGCGATGTCTCGCTGCGTGCAGATGATATCGAAGGTTGCCGCGCTGTCCAGTCCCGTACTGATCTCGTCCATGAGACTCACGTACTTGAGGCCAAACTCCATCTCTCCCGTCGTGACGCGCTTGCGCTCGCCACCCGACACACCGCGCATCATGGCGTCGCCAACGATGGTGTTTTGGCAGATCTGAAGTCCGAGCTGCTCGATGACTACGTCTGGGTAGTGCGTAAACACAGCCTTGGCTAGCGCTTGCGCCTCCGCGTTCTGCTCGGGCGTCCCCTTAGCCAGCAGTTCTTGCGCTCGGCGCGCCAGCTCGCCTCCGCAGAACGTATGTGCGAACTCGAGCGATTCCTTGACGGTCAGCGGCGCCGAGTGCTTGTCGCGCTGGCTGACGTACGACGTGAACTGCGGTAGTTGCTGGGTGATCTGCCGCTGCGGCACGCCGTTGTACGTGATGTCGCCCACGAGTTCGATATTTTTCTTCATGGGGAACCGACCGCTGAGCGTCTTCATGAGCGCCGACTTGCCTGACCCCGGCTGCCCAAGCAGCAGCGTGATGGTGCCAGGACGGAAGACGCCACTGACGTTCTTGAGGATTTCCTTCTGCACGATGCCCTTATTTGGAGCGAACACCTTCTTGAGCGTGTTGGGGATGGTCGGCAGCTCGTGCTTGGAGCCGCTGTTCGCGACGACGATGTTGGCCGTGAGTGACAGGTTCTTGAACCGGATGTCCATCTGCGGCATGGGTCGGCCCAGAGCCGTCTCGAACTTGGTGGCCATGAGATCAAAGAGCGCTTCTGGTCCTTGACCCATGAGCGACGCACCCGACTCGAGGCCGATCTGCGTGGGCTTGCCAGCGCCGACTCCGTCATGGGCTGGCGTCGCCATCGCTGGCTGGCTTGGGTCTCAAACGCCGATGGTATTGATGAGCAGCACTTGACGTTCCAACACGGAGCGGAATTGGAAATGACGGTGGGAAACGGGCACATAGGCTGGAGCGCTAAACGCCGAAGCGCCATGGCGGATCGTAATCCCGAGGTGCCACTGTGAGGCTTGGGGCATCAACCAATTGGTCAAGTTTGGGCAAGTTGAAGTGGACGAGTCTGGCTCGCCCAATCGGAAAGCCAATCTCACCCAAAATAAGCTGCCGGAGCCCAATTTCACCATTCGAGAGCGGTAATCGAAGCACAATCACGGTCGCACCGCGATCGGATCAGCTGCGTGGCTGAGCACCTCCAGCTCTTCCGAGTGTTGTGCGGACGAAATGGATGGCGACCTGCACTGGATTGTGTGCATGTATACAGTTGGCGGTAAACCGAAGTTCGAATGACTGACCTCGACCAGTGGAGAGCGGTAAAGACACGAGCGCCGCGCTCAACGCAGCGGATGATCATGCCACGAGAATTAGTGTTGGCGGGCGTAAACGTGAGCGTGACCTTGAGCAATGTGTACAAAGTCTCTGAAGTCAGATGCTGGAGTCTGTCTCACTGGAAATGCACTGAGACCACCCAATAGGACGCTTTCAATGCCCTCTGTATTATCTGGCAGTTGTGCAAGTCGACCAAACAACTCGCTCTCGCGCTCGAGGCACAGACTCCTCACGATCCGAACCAGTGCGATGTCTGGGATCGTTTATTTCTCGCCTCTTCAAAATCTGCTGACGAGCCGATGGTATCGTTTCCTCCCTCATTCGCGACCCATTCATCTACATCCCCTCGAAGAGCAGACCAGCTGCAAGCTCGACGTTTTCGCCAGTCGTCTGGAGCGCTTCTAGAGCCTGTAATCAACATCGCCACACAAACTGTCAGCAATGCAATCGAGTTGCCGCTTTTGCAACCTACTATATTGTACGGACCATATGCTCATCGAAGCCCAACGCGACGAGGCGAGCGACCTTGTTCCGCAGACTGTCGCCTCCGGTAGACGCCGCACCTGCAGTTGGCGCTGGCGGTGCCGGAGAGGTAGGGTTGGCAGTAGCTGAGGGTACAGGCGGAGCTGAAATTTCATCTGCCTGCTGCTGGCCAGGGTCTTCCCCGCGCTCCGACATTGGGATTTCCTACGGGCAACAGACAACCCAAGTCACTTAGATGTCCATGAACGAGTCATATCCGCGTAGCAATAACACACATGCTCAGGAAGGAATGGAACTTCGTGGGACTCCGAGTGGTCTGTGAGTCGAAGAACGTTCTTTTGCAAGTCGATGCAGCACTGCAAGATGGATAAACACAATGGACAAGTACCGTTCAGCCCAAACGACTTTGCAACATTCAAACCAGCGCAACCAACCTGGTGGCGCTTTAACATGTCCAGTCCGAACAAGAAGTCCACATTCTGTCAAACACACGGACATGAGTGACCCACAATATATGCGGGTCGAAAGCCGCAACCATATCCACCGAAGACTCACGAACCTGCTGGTCTAGAATCGTGAAGCTGCAGTTGTAGAAAACGTCGCCGATCTTGAGCGCAGCGAGATGAACTCGTCCAATAATCTTGGCCGTACCCACTCCAACCGCCTGAGCACATACATCAAATCAGTGACCCCACAAGCACTCCCACAATCTCAGAGCGAACATTCATACTTGGCCAGCCATGCGTTTGTCAACCAGTCGCATGATACCACAGCGCTCGGCGCAGTTCTGTTGGAATCATTCGACCTCCGTTAGGCTTCCTTCCGCATTGCACACCAAAGCGACAGAGTAAGTACCGAAGACATGATTGTTGATTGAGCGCCGGAGTCGACAAAGGCCTTGACCTTGCGTCCATTGACCTCACACGGGATGTACAGCATGGTGACGCGCGCAAACGATTCGGGCATCTCTTCCAGCGCCATCTCCATGTTTTCTTGGACATTCGCAAGCCGGATCCGCTCCTCGATCCGCGCCTGGGCGTTCGGGTCGAACGGGTTCTGGTCGAGCTCCATCATCTCTTGCTGCTCTTTGAACGATCGCGATGCCGCATCCATGTACATTTTAAGCAACACCTTGCGCACTTCCTGCCATGAGTAGACATGCTCATCTTAGTCGCGAAGCTCAACTGATTGCCAGATAAGCGAGGCGTTAACATACCGCCACATTTTTGGTTTGCAGCGCTTGAGCGAGCTGCGGATTCCCCTGCTGCAGCTGCATTCGTAGCACAAAGCACAATCAATACCGATAGTCGTGGGTTTGTGCAGCACCACCAGTACCTGGGGGAGGAGTTGCGGGTTCTTGTCCATGATATCTAAAAGCACCTCTGCCGACGCGTTGGGCTGGTTAACCATTCAAGCAGAGTCTACCATCAGAGTGCTTCATATTCAACAGCTAGCCCACATTGCATCACACTCACCGGGATCTCGTGGAGACGCATGCCGGACCGCGCAGTGAACGAAGAAGGACTGCTCGATGCCGCGGGTGTGGTCGTTGCAGTCGCCGACGGGTTACGCACGATGACGAGCAGGTCGTCGTCCTTGATCCCTGCCTGCTCGAACTGTGGGGGTGACAACGAGTACATGGGCACAGGGTCTTCACACGAGTCTGACTACAGCAGAAGCACCCATCTCTCACCGTCAGCGTCGAGCGCACCGGGTTCCCGTTCAGGACGAGCACTTGAAGCGCGGCTGGGATGCCGAACTTTCAAAGTTCAGCATGTTTGAGCGTCAGCACCTCCCGTCTCCACATCTGACAGCGACCGCAAGTGCCTTCACCTGTTGCTCGAGCTGCACCGCCACTGACCCGACGCTCTGCTGCGGTTCCACCGCGATCTGCGCGACGTGGCCGCCGTCGGCGGACGCCACAGTCACCTGCATCCTTTCTCGCTGCTTGTTCTCGAATGCATGATCGAGTCTTGGGTATTCTCGAGTAAAAACCCAAACACCCAAACACCCAGACGAGAGGCCAAAGATACCGGAACTTCAAGCGTCGTGATTGCTTGCATCATGAGCAGCGGGAACGCAACGCTCTCGGATCTCAAGGAAGGCGAGACGGCCATACGAAATGTTGTTAGCGCGTTGACAATGGAGACATACACTAACACGGAGTGATATCTGTACCACCTGAGCAGTGCTCAAGGACACGCTGCAGGCGCGTGGGTCGTTGGATCAGATCAGAGCACGGATTCGTGCCGAGATCTTTGCTGCTCTTGATGATCAGGTCGCCTAAGAGAGCGCAATCGCGAGCCAACGGCATTAGCATGGAGCTGATACTTGGATATGATGGTCAGGAGGTACCCAAGCCAAAGCTATCGAACGAGAACCTCATCGTGAACGAGCTGATTCGCGAGTATCTGGAGTACAACGGATACCGACATACTTTGTCGGTGTTTCTGCCAGGTAAGACCCACATTCGAACGCTGTCAGTGGGTAGGATCGATGATGCGCGTGGTTGCTGATCAATGGATGATGTGCACCAGAGGCGGGCCAGCCAGTTGAGAAGCCATTCGAGCGCGGATTTCTCTCGAACGAGCTAAATGGTCTGTTGCTTGTGGGTGGCCAACATCTCCAGGTGAATTGTACACGTCGCACTCACAGTAGCGCTTTCGCGAATTGCAGTCATCGAAGACCCGCGGTTTACGCACGTACCACTGCTGTATAGTATCGTCGCGGGGCTACAGCGAGCAAAAGGTGCGATCGGCGATCTCGTGTGAGCACGCTGATGAAGTCTGACAAACGTTCATGGCTCCAAACAGGTGATAGAGAATACAGCGGAGAAGGTGGCGTAGACCAGCAGCTCGACCGCTACAACGTAGGACCGAACACACTCAGGAGAAGCGTGCTGTCTATTCTGCAACGATAACTCTGATATCTATTCTATCTGCACACCCAGGCTCAAAACGCCTCGCACGAACCTGAGCAGCAACAGGGTTCTCCAAGCGCGGGGATCATTGGTATGTCAATTCACCTTTGCAAACTCGCTGATTGTGTCGCGTTATTCTAATCGAGAGGTTGAAGTAGACAGATCGAATGAGCCCGCTCCCGTTTTGTTTAGGAAGTGAGAGATAGATTGCCGCTCAAGTCGAACTCGGCCGCTCACGCTTTCCACAACCGAACGTAGCCATCACTGCCGTACGTGGCGATGAGGTTTCGGTGTGGATGGTGAGCCAGTCCGAATGCGTACCCATTGCAGATCTGCATGGACGACTCAAGGGACCCCGTCGCCATCGAGAAGCTCAGAATATACCCCTTGTCCGTCACGGCATACAGCCACTTGTTCCGCATCGAAGGCGAGCAGAATACGAAGTTTCCCACGGCAGCGCCGCTGCTCGTTTCCGCCTTGTATGTGCGCAGCACCTCTCCGTCCATGGCCAACTGGTAGATCGCATCCGTCCGAGTGCACATGACTATCTCTTCGCCAGAGCCGGAAGCGCTCGGTACTAGTGCGATATTGAGCACGTCAATTTCGTCCCCAAGCGATGAACTGGGCGGACGGATTGTCTTGAGGCATTCAGTCGTCTTGGAGTTCCAAATCTGACGTTCAGACCGAGTGATACCGACGTCAGTGCATTCGACATTCAATCAAACAAGCGAACAACACCATCTCACCTTCAATGTCCCGTCGCTGGACGTGGACAGCACTCTACTGCCGTCCGTCGAAAATATCGCCGAGTTGACGTAGCTTTCGTGGCCTTGGAACTCTTTCAGAGTCTGCCCGGATTTCAGACCGTGAATGCGGACTAAATGATCGAACGAGCCAGTCAACACTTGCGTCCCGTCGCGCGAGAACGTGACGCTCGTGACACTTTGACTGTGGGCACTGTCGAACCGGCGGAGGCACAGACCGGTGGAAAGCTTCCACACCTTGACCTTTCCGTCTTCACTTGCGGTGGCCAGCAGCTCTCCATCGCGACTTAGCGCCTCTGCCGTCACGCTCTTGTCGTGCATCATGAACTCATCCTGCATCGCACACCCACGGACAATAAACATTACTGACCAGCGAACAGAGAACGACACATAAAACATCGAGAACCTTCGCCTGGTAGTCCAAGTCCTTGCGGAGTTTGCACTTGTCAAAGTCCCACACCTCGACGAACCCGTCCTTCGAACCTGTGACGAGCATGCGGCCGTCGCGACTGAACTGCGCGCATTGCGGCACCGACGCCTTGCTGAACTTGATTTTGCCGGCCGACTTGCGCACCAGCTTCTCGACACGATCGACCACTCGCTCCTTCGGCGCGCCGCGGAACAAATCATAGTCCGCGCCTGGTGTCACGAGACCCTGCGGATAAACAGCAAACGCAGTGAGCAGATATCGGCAGTAGGGACATGCGCCTACTCCTACGCACCTGCGTTTGCTGCCATTTAAGAGCTTGTCCGATAAGGACGAGCAGCCGGGACGGTTCAATTGTCGAAATCTAGTACATCATCCAACAGCAATGAGCAACGACGCAAATCTGCTCGGATAACAAGTAGCGAGCATTACCTCGTTGCGGAGCAGTTCGGCGACATCGTCCCGTCGCCGCTGTTTGTCGACGCCTGCATACCCCTCAGCTGGATCGAAGACCGCGCGGTGCGCGAGCTTCTCGAGTCGCAGGTAGCGCTCGGGCTGGCTGCTCTTCATGTGCGCCATCGCGGGCGTAGTGCGGAGCAACTGCCGGGCGACGTCGCTCTCGTGTGCCTCCATCATCTCGAGCGCGATCAGCTCGTACAGGTCCATCATGGCTGCGACGCTGCACTCGAGCGCCTTGGTCTGCTGCAGCACGGCATCCCACCGACCATGGCTCACGTCGGCCACGAACGCATCGACCGAATCTACGGCGTTCAGAGACACCTGCGTCTCCTCCTGCAGCGCGCGCATGGCGCCGAACAGCCGGTTCTCGCGCAGGAACTGCAGGATCAGGCGTACGACGTCGCCCGACGCCACTTCGAGCTCCTGCTTGGGCGTTGGTGTTGTCATCGCCTCCATTTTGGCTGATGCTTGTGGTCGGATCAAATATTCTCTTTGGCAGTGTGTTTGGTGCAATAGGAAAAAGAATCAATATCTATTTGGGGTGGCCCACGTGGCCATTCGGAGCGGATGCAAAACGCGAAAAAGAGGCTCGAGCGAGATATGGCCACGTCGTCGCCTTCAGCAGCGCTCAGCAGGTCGGCGCTGGACAATCTATCTGTTCGCTTTCCTCCTTGACAAGTACTGATGTCTTTGGTTGTCCCCGGTACTGTTCGCTGCGGCTGTGTCCACTTACAGGAAGCTGGAGGAAACGCGTCGCGAGATCCTTCAGACTCGCGCTGAAGTTGTCGAATCCCTGCGCGTGTTCTACGCGGAGCCCTCGGAGCTGCCGATCGACGGAGCCATCGATACCGCAGCCCAGTGGACGTCTGGTCCGATTGCCGAATTCACAGCTGAGAATGATCTGCAAGCGCTGCAGCGTCTGAACGACGATCTTCTCGACACAGTTGATCAGCTCCAGCTCGATGTCGATGCGTCCCCGGTGACGAGCGCTACCCACGCGCCACAGGCGACTCTTATTGCATCCTTGGCTCAGCGCGAGCGCCTTCATACCCAAATCCAGCAGTCACGCGCGATCATCGCACTCGCTGAGCAGCTTACAGATATTGACCGGCGTCTAGCAGCTGTGGATGTCGCGATAGATCGTCGCCAGTTTACAGCGGCGGCTGAGGCTATCTCCACGATCGACGCGCTGATTTTTGCCGTGGCGGACGGAACAGGAGACGTGAGGGCTTCGGAAGACGAGAGTGAGATCATCCGGTCGATTCGTGTGCAATTATTGGCCAAGAAGAGCAGACTGGTGGACCAGCTCAAACAATTTTACCGCCATGCGGTGCAGTGGAGTGAGGGGTTGCTCAAGGTGTCAGCACCATTGGTTCAGCAGGGCACACTCGAGTCATCTAGTTCATTGAGTGAACAACTCCGGGACTTTTGGAAGGCATGCGACTTATTGGATCTCCTGATGCCTCGACTGAAAGACCTAGCCAAGGCGATCACCCAGCAACTCGTGAAACCGCTGTTGCGTCTGTCGAATGCGAGTGTGGAAGAGCAGGTTTCCGCTGACGCCTTTGCTCTCCGCATTGGTGGTGATCCTAGACAAACAGCGGCGGTTGATCGCTCTTTGGACATAGTCGTCGCAGAAGTGCAAGTCAAGTGTGCCAGCGTTGTGGCTATCCTGCTCTTCGTCCACAATGAGCTATTCGGAGGCAGCGCCGAGTTGATGAACCGCCTGGGCGACGTGCTGTGGAAGATTCCGGGCAACCTCGAAGCGATTCTTATGGGACTCTTGCGAGATAAGATTCCACAGGAAGCACAAGCTCTGAACTTGTACCGAGATGCGCTCGTCTCAACTGTGAGTGATATGTTGCTGTTTCGTTTGATGGAATATTGCGATGGACACTGACATTAACGATGTATTTGCAGGTGGCAGATCTTGAAAACAAACTTGTGGCGGTCGGGTTCTCTGCGTGTAGTAACAGTCAGCTGCGCGAGTTTGTCAATCAGCTCAACCAGTACGTGCTCGAAAGTCCGCGAGACTCTTCTGCACCTTCGCAGACTAACGGAATGTGCACGTTCATCCAGGCTCCATTCGAAGAAGCGTCGCGAGCATGTGCTAAGCCATGGACGCACGATTATTCGCCAAGGATACAACAGATCAGCCAAGACTGTTGACTTGAAGGAGAATCACAGCGCCAATGTGTCGATCGCGACAACTGCAACCAAGGGTGACCGAAGTAACGAAACGGCACCTTCCCGCTCCAGTAATCTCGATTCGGCAAGCGGATGCTTCGATGTGCCCGACTACCGCGTTTCATCTGTCGCACGCGAGATTGTCGAGATGGTGCACGAAACGCTGATCGAGGCATGTTCCGTCGAGCCCACGAGCTCCAGTTTGTTGTTTCAGACGAGTCGCGACTTGTTGTTTCTCTTTCGATCACTAGTCCCGGTGTTGTGGGCCGGTGATATTGCCGAGGACGCCGAGACGTGCAAGCTGTTCCACAACGACTGCATCTACATCGCACAGCATATGCTGACAATCGGGCTTCTTTACAAGCATCGGTAAGTGGATTGTGCATCACAGCGGATACACGATCGTGACTATATTAATGTGGTGGGCTCCGTTGAAAACGAACAGACTGCCATCGCCGTTGAACCGGACAGCGACCATGATTGACATGGTCCCGGCATTCCGAAATGCAGGGGAAAGCGCACTGAAATCGTACGCTCAGAAGTACTCGGACGCAATCATGAGTGGTGCTGAAACATTACCGGTGCGGACTGGTCGTCTGTGTTGCCATCATACCTTTGAGACTAACCTCGTCGTTCTGCGTGTTCAGCCGCTACGAGACGTGAGCTCAGACAATGTCATGGATCGCTTCGAAGAGTATGTCAAGAGTGCACTCCTGAGGCTAAACGACATGAGCATGTCGTGGCGTGATGGACTCCAGTCGGGGGTGTACAGCAAAGTTATCGGAACGATGGTGGAGCCACTCGTCAAGAAATTTGTGGATGGCGTGCTCTCCGAATCGGTGCAGTGATTTCGTTGCTCATGTCCTTGACAAAATGCGTCCGTGTAACTAACTCGCTGGATCGATCGTTCAGAAATTGTCGTCGAGTGCAGTTTCGAACGTGCATCGCTTGCTTGCGCTTCTTCTCGAGGTGATTGATTGTCGGTGTCGAGTTTGGTGCTGCACGCGGATCACTCACGACATTCAAACTGACTGTATGACAGAGTGAGAAATTGTTCGCGTCACGGGAGCTTGCTCGGATCCACGTCCCATCCATGGCTCGACTAGCGGGACTGGCTTCGCTGACGGTACGATTAACGTTGGTGTGAATGTGGTAACACACTCGTTTCGAGGGGTTGCATGCTGATCACCTCATCCGCGTTGACTGCAGTGCGCGCCGATCGGAACAATCCAAGACCAGTACGAAGATGGACAACTTGGCGCGTTCACGCCTCAAGAGCTCATCCGAGTCGCTAAGTATGGAGTCCTTGACGCTGGGAATGTTTCGAGCACGTTCGCTAATTGTCCAACTCGCTGTTCAGGTCGTTCTACCCTGACTCGCCTGAGCAACAGGCGGTCATCCGCCAATTATCACAAGCATAAAATGCGTACCTCAATGTGCTGAGCGTGCATTAACTTCTCCTCTTTCCACACCGAGTAAGTCATTCGAGTACGAGACACAGTGACTCGGTCCTTTGCTAGACAACGAATGCATTTCGATTTTGAACAATGCACATGTGCACCTATACTTGTTCGTTCACGATCTACAAATGGACTAGATCCACTTCTTGTATCGGAAGTAGATCTGGAGACTGACGCCGATGGCGAGCACGAAGACCCAAAAAAGCGCGTAGCCATAGCGTTCGTGGAGCTCGGGCATGTTGTCAAAGTTCATGCCATAGACACCCGTCAGAAACTGGGCAGGCAAAAACACGGTCGTGACGATCGTGAGGGTGTAAATGACGTAGTTCATCTGGTTCGCCTTGGCTTCGCGGTAGTCCTCCGACATGAGCCGACACATTTGCAGGTGCAATTCAATGTCGTCGAGAACCTGCACGACGTGGTCATGCACGTCGCGGACGTAGGCTGTGACGGACTCGTCGAACTCGCGGCTTTCGATCAAGTTCTTGAGCACCTCGCGCGCAGGCTTCAGCAGCCGTGGGAGGCGGAAGAGCTCGTTCTTGATGAACCTGAGTCGTGAGATGCTGAACTTGTGCTTGAGCCGCTCCAGTTGGTCCTCCAGCTCCATCAGGTTGTCCGTAATCGAGTCGACAACCCCAGTAACTTGGTCGACAATCACGTCCAGCACTGCGTAGACGAGAAAGTTTGCTTTGTTGTGACGCAGTTTCGAGTACGGAATCGCGAGTCGGCGGTTGAGCTCTTGCCAAATGTTGCTCAAGTCCTCGTTCTTGACTGTGATGACGGTGTGATCACCCACGATAAAGATCGCGACATGCTCGATCCAAAGCCGGAACGGGTCGTCGTTCTCGTCGTCACTATCGACACTGTAGCGGCTGCCGATACTGGTCGCGCGCTGGCGGAACGACGAGTGGCGCTCGAGCTGCTTGGTGACCGCCGTCGAGACGGATCGCGCGACGGCGGCTAGACTCGACGAGCTGGCAGTCCGCACGGGAAAGTCCTTCTCGTCCGCCAGAATCTCCATCCGCAGCACCGGAAAGACGAGAAAGAGGTGGTTCTCGTAGCGGTCGAACTTGGGTCGCTCGTGCATTTCAAGCGTGTCCTCGATCGCGAGCGGATGCAGTCGGTACTTGATTGCGAGCCGCTTCAGGTTGAGCGAGTCGCGGCCGTTCACGTTGATCCAGCGCACAGAGACCCAGGACGGACGCTTCGTCGTGAAGAACTCGGAGAGCGCAGGCAGCTTGAGCGTGAACTGCTGCAGTCGTGTGCGCGAAAAATCGGACACCGTGATGGCCGCGTGTTGATATCCCGTCGGAGCCATTCGGCGTACCGTCGGCTCGTCAAACAGGTGCACGAGCTTGAGCTTGTGCACGGCGGCGTCGAACTGTGCAAACGAAATGCGCTGCCGCGACAGACGATCTATCGAGCCCACGAGCTTGAGGAAGGCCGCGTCGTCGGTGCAGCGGATCCCCATAGCCTCCAGCGCCGCGCGGAACCCGTCGTACGTCAGCTCGTCGTTCTCTGTCGAGACATTCAAGGAGATAGCATCAGTTTCCCGATGCGTGCTGCATGGAGCGGAGCAGATAACCTACGATTGGGTCGAGCCTCCTCGAAAGCGGACTGTAGGCGAGAATCCGTCACGTCAAAGTACGGATCCAATATCGCGAGCTCGTCGTCCGCGTAGTCGGTGGCCGAGCCATACGCCATGTATCCATCAGCCTTGCCGTTGCGCTCGCCGCCTCCGTGCCGCGCGCGCGGGCTGTACAGGAACGAGACCTTGTCGACGCTCAGCTGGAACTCGGGCGGAGGTCGCACGCGCCGCCGCCACGCGCCAATGCCGCTTCTGGGCGACGAGTCCGTCGTCATCTCGGCCGTGGACGCCGCGCTGGTGTAGTTGGACGCGGGGTGCCGCGGCGGTGACGACGGCTCGCTGCACATGGAGCCGTCCTTGGGCGACGAAGCCAGGGTCGTTTCGCTGGTCTGCACGTGGATACTGCTCAGCAGCGGCATCTCCTCCTCGACGCGGTAGAAGTCCATCGCCGGCGCTCGACCAAGGGGAGAATGAGCGCGGACGCGAGCTGTGCACCGGCGCGGCGGAGCTGATCTCTCCCGTCAAGTCGGTCGCGCGGCGCCGGACGTCAGAAGCAGCTCATGCGGTCGCTGAGCCACGACGCGAATCCAGCCAACAAGATGCAGTTGGTTTCGGATGGAGCAACGGCACGCGCAAGATCGTGGATTGGTGGAAAAGTTGTCCCACTGAAGAACACGAGTGGCGGAAATCGAACGATCTTTGGGAGACAGGGTTAGATCACGAAAGTCTATTGGACAAAAAATGATGGAGGACAGCCAAATATAGCGTGGCCCACTCCAATACTGATTCACTATCGGTATTGCGGGTACGACACCGGTTTGCTCCCCTTGAGGAGGGGCTTGCTGCGTTTTGGATCGCGACGTCGGCCGGAAGAACGCGCGACAACCGACCCGAAGCAAGTCGCAGCTGCCATGGCGGACGTGGCCAAGGGCAACGGCGGGCTCACGAGCTACTACCAGCAGAAGATCGAGCACCTGGAGCTGACGGTGCGCGATGAGACGCAGAACCTGCGCCGCCTGGAGGCGCAGCGCAACGAGCTCAACTCGAAAGGTGCGGGCTGGTCGATGTTGAGGGCTTCATTCATGCTGTACAAACAACTAACCGCTCGCTGTTCCTCGGGTGCGCGCAGTGCGCCTGCTGCGCGAAGAGCTGCAGCTGCTGCAGGAGCCAGGGTCGTACGTGGGCGAGGTGGTCAAGCAGATGGGCAAGTCTAAGGTGCTCGTGAAGGTGAACCCGGAGGGCAAGTACGTCGTGGATGTGGACAAGAGCATCGACATCACCAAGTGCACGCCGAACACGCGCGTGGCGCTGCGCAACGACAGCTACGTGCTGCACAAGATCCTTCCCACCAAGGTGGACCCGCTCGTGAGCCTGATGAAGGTCGAGAAGGTTCCGGACTCGACGTACGACATGATCGGCGGCCTGGACAAGCAGATCCGCGAGATCAAGGAGGTGATCGAGCTGCCGATCAAGCACCCGGAGCTGTTCGATGCGCTCGGTGTGGCACAGCCGAAGGGTGTGCTGCTGTACGGTCCTCCCGGAACGGGTAAGACGCTGTTGGCTCGTGCCGTGGCGCACCACACGGACTGCACGTTCATCCGCGTGTCGGGTGCCGAGCTCGTGCAAAAGTACATTGGTGAGGGCTCCCGCATGGTGCGAGAGCTGTTCGTGATGGCGCGCGAGGCCTCGCCGTCCATCATCTTCATGGACGAGATCGATTCGATCGGTAGCTCGCGCATGGAGGGCGGTGGAGGCGACTCGGAGGTGCAGCGCACGATGCTTGAGCTGCTCAACCAGCTCGACGGCTTCGAGCCGGCGCAGAACATCAAGGTCATCATGGCCACGAACCGTATCGACATTCTGGACGCCGCGCTGCTGCGTCCCGGTCGGATCGATCGCAAGATCGAGTTCCCCAACCCAACCGAGAGTGTACGTTGCTGACTACTGATGCTCGCGTGGGATGGTCGTCTTACCGATTGTGTTGCTCTTGTCTGCGGCAGTCTCGTATCGATATCATGCGCATCCACTCGCGCAAGATGAACCTGCTGCGCGGAATCAACCTCAAGGTCATCGCCGAGAAGATGCCGACGGCATCCGGCGCCGAGTGTAAGGCCGTGTGCACGGAGGCCGGTATGTTCGCACTGCGCGAGCGGCGCATCCACGTGACGCAAGAGGATTTCGAGATGGCCGTGTCCAAGGTGATGAAGAAGGACTCGGAGCAGAACATGTCGATCAACAAGCTCTGGAAGTGAGGAGCCGCTCAGACGATCGAGCAACGCGCTGGTCTGTTTGCGGGGTTGTCGACCCCAGCAGGAGAGCAGGGTCGGCATGAGCGTAGATCGGCTCGAGTGGTTGGTTGGCTATTCATGCTCTTAAGAATACGATTCCATTCAAGGGCGTTCATTTTGTGCGTGTCTCTCTGGCGGATCTGCGGCTTCACGACGAACGTTCGCGTGGCGAGTATATTTATCGCAGCAGGAGCACCAGTCCAGCTATAATCGGCTCGAGCGGGTCGCCAGATCCGAATTGGGTGGGCGACCCACCTCGAATTTCATCATTTTCACCATGGAGAGAAAGAGCTTTCTGGCCAAAGGGCCAAGCAGCTCCGTCAAGGCCGGACCGGCCTGCTTCCAGGACATTGACCTCCACGCACAGCCCTTCCTCACCAAGCGTGGCCGCGCCGGCAAGCAGATCGTCAAGCGCGTCTTTGCCATCTTGGATGGTGAGTGTCGTGCACATTGCGTTGTCCTGACGGGAGCTTCGCAACTCATCGATGGTGACTGTCGCAGATTATCTGTTCTACTTCCACGATGCGTCGGCGGCCGAGCCGTGTGGCGTCATCCCACTAGCCAACTCGGAGTATGTGGTTCACTCGTACGCCTCCACCGACCAGACTGACAACTACTGCTTCGAGCTGAGATCACCGGCACGCTCATGGGGTAAGACATTGCAGATCTCCAGTTTCTACTCACCGACACTAAGAAGCGCTTCCGATGTCGCAGGAACTGTCATCCTTCACTACCACAACGTCCTGCCGACCAAAGCTACCGACATTGAGCGGACCCTCGAGGTCGCAGGCTCGCGCCGTCGCCGTCGCCATTCGCAACAGGGATCGCCACAGAAGAACCAGCAGGCGTCCCAGCGAAACGCAGGGTCGGCCAGTGCTGGAGGTGGTCGGAGCGAAAAGCTGTCGCGGTTGATCACGTTGAGCGGGATCTCAGGCATGACACTGTGGCCGCGGCGAGCCAACTCGTCCAGACGCCAGCCCGAGTGCTGGGACTCTGAGCGCCGCAGCTTTCTGGACGAACCCCAGAGTGAGCAGATGCAGTTCGAAGATGGAGTCGAAGCCTCGGAGAGGAAGACGTTCATCGCCAAGATCAAGAGTGGGCGGCATAACAGCTTGCTGAAGATCCACTGGACAATGAGTACAGCGCCGGATAACAGCGAGGACGCAGAAACTGCGATCGTAAATTCACCATCCACTCGGCGCCACTCGACGCTGTCGTTCAGCTGCCACAGCAGTTGGGCGAGTCGCTCGAGCTTCTCGCAGCAGCAAGATTTCGTGGCCGAGAGCGACATCGCGGTCGAGCACTGCCACGAGCTGTGCGTGAGCGGCTTCGTGGAGAACGCGACGCGCAAGCTCTTCCACTTCATCTCGCCGCACTGGACGTGGGAAAAGCTGTGTCGCCGTCGCAACTCGCACATGTCGATCGTGTTGGATGGGACCGACCATCAGCCGCGAATACGGTTCACCTCGGCATTTACAACACCAAGTGGTGGGGCTGGAAGGGGACAAGCGGCGACTGCGAACATTCGTCATCTCTCACTGATTTCAACGACTTCGAGTTCTCTCGTTGGCCGTGGGTCGATGCCAAGTGCGATGCCGATTCGGCCTCGGGGCAAGTCGCTGCCGCTATTGTTGCTGACAGACGGCTCCGCGACAACCAGCGCTAGTTTCTTGACGACCACCGCGTTTGCATCGCTGCACGCGCGGACTAATGAGCAAGTCCTTGGCAACTTGACGACGGCAAATTTCAAGATGGCGCGACCATCCTCGCCATCGTCTCGTCCTCCTGCACTATTGCTGCTGCAGGACAAGGCGCATTTCGAAAGCACAGCGAACAGCGCCATTGCCGTTCCGGTGGCACCTATGGCGACCAAGACGATCGTCTCTGCTCCGTCTTCGACGTCGCCAGTAAAGCCTGCGCCATCTCTACCCGTTTCTGGTGCGCGGTCGTCGTTGTTTTCATCGTTCAAGCTCGCGTTGAACACACAGCACAGCGTGGCTCCGTCGACGATTCTACCCAAACATACCACGAGCCAAGGCAAGGACATGACAGTCTCAATCAGCTCCAATTGTACTCCATCGCCAGCGAGTTCGTGCCAACCCGATGAGTCGACCGCACCGCTACCATCTTCAGCAAGTTCGAAAGCCGCACCACGGTCGCCCCCTCGATCGCCACGGCATTCACCACCCAAAAGCAATTCTCCACACAAATCGACAGCATCGAGACCAGCTCTGGGAGCGACTGCCAATACACTACCTCCCACATCGCATTCGCAGCGGACTCAGGATATCCGCATCGTGCAGGCCATCAGCGTCGCCGAGAGTTACAGCGGCGGATACCTGCTCAAGCAGTACGAGCCGCTCAAGGTGATCGGCACGGGCGGCTTTGGTCAAGTTATGGTCGCTCGGCACAAGGCGTCGGGACAACTCGTGGCCATCAAGTCACTGAGTAAACGCGCGATCGCGGCGCACCATCAAGTGGAGCACTCGCTTTCCGAGAAGGCCGTGCTGACCATGTGCCAGCACCACCCGTTCATCATCCAGCTTCACGCGGCCTTCCAGACCATCGATCATCTGCACCTTGTGCTAGATTATTGTCCCGGAGGCGAGCTCTTCTTCCACCTATCGCAGTGCGGTCGCTTCCAAGAGAACCAGGCCGCCTTCTACATGGCTGAGGTGGTGCTCGCGCTTGAGCACCTGCATCGACACAACATCATCTACCGGGACCTCAAGCCGGAGAACGTGCTGCTTGACAAGGACGGCCATGTGCGCCTCGCCGACTTTGGGCTGTCCAAGCTCGGCGTGGACGAGCAAACGCTTGCCACGACCTTCTGCGGCTCGATCGAGTACCTTGCGCCGGAGGTGCTGGCTGTAGGCGACAAATACTTGGGCGAGCAGCTCCCGACGCCACTCTCGCCTACATCGCGACGCGGATATGGCCGTGCCGCGGACTTTTGGGCTCTCGGCTGCTTGCTCTTCGAGCTGCTGACGGGCGAGCCTCCCTTCTACAGCGGCAACAACCGACCCAAGCTGTACGAGCGCATCATGGAGGCGCGCCTGACCTTCCCGGCGTACATGAGCGCCGACGCCGTGGACCTGATCCGAGCTCTGCTGGCGACGGATCCTTACGCCCGCTTGGGCAACGACGGCCGGTGCGTGCGCGACCACCGCTTCTTCGCCAAGCACGTCGACTGGGACCAAGTACGCGCGAGGAAAGCGCAGCCTCCCGTGCAGCCTCGGGCTGAAGCGTTCGCCAACTTTGACCAGTACTTCACGTCAATGCCCGTGCGCCAGGTCGACAAGATGGTGCAGTTTCCGGCCAAGATTCCCATGGACTACCAGCTCTTTGAGAACTTCAACTGGGAGCCAAGTTCGCCGCATTGATGACATTGAATATGCAAAAACTTTGGACTGCTGAAACGATGACGAAAGGGAAAGCATTCTCATGCTGGTGTAGGATCTCACTCGGGTCCATCAGCTCATTGTTCTGTCCTGACATTGGCATGAAGCGACAGCGCCACGGTGTCACGTGTAGCGATTTGCCCTCACGCGGCACGAAGCTCTCCATGTTCCCGTCCACCATCCCGCGCTGGGTTCCAGTTGTTTCTCTCGAGAGTTGAGCAGGTGAACATTCGAGTGCGAAATATAGGTTAGGGTCGGAATGACAATTTGATTGTACAACAGAGCTCAAGAACAAAGAGATCGTCAAGCGGCGCTGTGGACTTCGTTGGTCTTCGTCGGTTGTCTAGACACAGTTCGTCTTGAAACAGCCCGCGCCATATTGTTAAACGCCACCTGCTTCCTATTTTAGGCCGCGCCGGCAACACCGATGCAGCGGCTGTCTGCTCTCGGCGCCGCGGCACTTAAGCCGACCGGCCAGCACCGAAGATGCCGGCGACGCACGTGCACGTACAGGCCAGGGGCCAGGTGGCGGGGCTGCGGAGCTTCCTCAGCCACCGCGCGGTCCCCTCTCATGACCAACCCACCGGTCGGCAAGTAAAATCCGGGGCGAGGATGGGTGTGCTTGTGTGCGCCGTTCGGTTGGTTGGGGTCGCCGCGACGCTGTGGTACGTCGTCATCTCTTTACAGGCAGTGTTCGCGGCGGTCTCGGTTCTCCGCGGGTTGGATCGGCATGTGGCCAGTCCTGACGTCTACACTGCCTCGCTCATCGCGGGCTACACTGGGAAAGGGACGCTCGCGTCAAGTCCGCTGGTTCGAGATGTTCTCGGTGGTGTCACCACGCCGCGCAGCGACACGCTGTATCTAGAGACCGTGTCATCCCACTCGTTCACTGGATGCTCCGCGGTCGAAGATTTCAACAAGAAGCTGTACAATGGGACATTCCTGAGCTACCTGTTTGGCGAGTTGCAGGAAGACACGGCGTACAACATCTCGCTAATGAATGACGTGGAGCTGGTCATGCCGGTCGTCGACTGCTCGTACTACGGCCTCGTCATTGACAACAACAACGTGGTGCGCGTGTACTACCTTGTTCGCCAAGTGAGTGATCCCGGAGTGCTGTACCTGCTGTCGACGACGATGGTGTCGCAGAACTATTACGTCGAACAGCAGTACCAGCGCGGCGCCGCGCTGTTTACGACCATCGCGATTATCAGTGACATGGGAGCCTCCAGTGTGGACTACCATTTGGCTATCGCCCCCAACTATCCGTACGAATCCGAACCGGACTTCGTCGTTTGCGAGTTCGTCGAGATCACGAGCGACGGCTTTTGGTTCGTTCGTGAAGTGCCTGCCGCCCCACTTACAGACCCTCCGCGAGATATCCTGACTGCGTGGCGAGAGGGCTTCTACATCAAAGATTCATCGGCCCAGGCCAATGTCAAGAACTGGTATTGGGAACTGTCGGCAACTCCGATGCTGGAGGTGAGCGCTCAGACGTGGCGTGCCCAGACCGTCCAGCGCGACACGTGGGCGTGGGTGCATGGAATCCACATTTTCTTTGCGCTGGATGGCGCCTTCCAGCTGAGCGCGCTGCTGTTCGTCGTATACCGCGGCTTCTTTCACCACGGCTGCGTCTGGATTGGCGACTCATTCGCACCAATCTCCAGCTCCCTGATGTACCGAGGCGTGCTGGTGTTCATCTCGAATGCCGTCGACAACTTCTTCACCTGGACTGAGTACAGCCTCGCCATCGGCTACCCACTTGCAGGATATGCTGGCATTTTCTATCGCCCAGAGCTGCTCCAAGCAGATCTGCTGACATTTTATCTGAACGTGGCCACTTTTCTGAGCTACGCAACCAGCGAGAGGCTTGAGCCGGCAGTCGTCGTAGGCAGCTTCATCATGGGCTACCAGTTCCGCGAGCAGGAAGCCGCAAACTTCCCCGCGGCCTATTCAACGCTGGTGGCATTCGCGAAAAGGGATAATGCACTGGGTGAAATCCACGGGGGCACCTTCCTCGACAGTCTGTCGCCGTTCGCATTCCGAACAGTGCACGAAGTCGACAGGAGCAACCGCGACTCGGCGATGCTCGGTGCTGTCGCGAGCATCTTCGTGGCAATGATTTGGGTGGTGCTCTTCATAATTATTCAGAAAGCGCGGCGACGGTGGACGACTCGAAAGATGACTCGAGCAGCAAGACGGCGATCCAGCGGCAGCGCGAAGCTCCCGCTTTTGCTGTTCGAGTCGGCTACAGGCGCCAAGCTGCAGAAGAAGTTCGGTGTCCTCGCTGCGTACGACAACTACGTCGACATCGGCGGCCGTCGATACGCGTCGGCCGACGCTGTTTACAGCAACGGGTTCGTGATCGCCAACAAGAAATTCGTGATCGCGATCAGGGATCTGCTGACCATCCTGGGGATGAAGATCATCCGCATGCGGCTCGCCAACGTGTTCGTGTACGAGCTGATCGACGGCGAGACGATGAAGCAGACCGCTCGGCTTGTGTATCCCTCGACGATTTCGTGGACGGATCTGTTTCATCTTGGCGTCTCACACCTTGGCTAGCTGGTCGCCCGCGCAAAGCTGTTGCGAAGAGTGCGCATTTTGAACGAGCCGAGTAGCTGAGTACGCGCACTGCTGTAGTTAACCTTTCGATTCGTTGGGGGCGATTGAGTTCAACGCATTCTGGTCGCTGTAACAAACGCTTGTTAGCCAGCAATCGGCAATAGCGCGGTGACAAGCAATATGATCTCTCCCAGGTGCTCGTTTCGCAGTGTTGAACGATTGCCATTCGACAACATCCGCGATGGCGTCAAAGCTCTGAGCAAGAGAAGATCACCAGGCAAAATTGTCCTTGCGATACCACCTGAGGCCCTGAACGAGACCGGCAAACCTTTGCCGCCTCTGAAGAATCCGCAACAAGATGTCAAAGCTTGAAAGGCAGAGAACGAGACTTGCACCGTCTAACGCAGGAAGGAAGGTGCGAGAAGACGATTGACCGAAATGTCAAGCAGCATCGCCCGACCAACGAACAAATTCCAAATTGTCGAACCACCCAGTGAGTGACAATCTTCTGTCGAGGATGGCGTCTGCAATGAAAGAGCCTGTCATTCCAACCAATTCTGAGAGAAGCAGGAGCTGTGGCTCAGATTCGTTACTGTCGAAAGTGAGATTTTGCTCGAAAGCCGAGATGGCAGCTCCTATTTTAAGAGACGGCGGAGTGTCGGCAAATATGTAGTGTCGTCATTCCCCTCCCGATCCTGCAGCACAACATGCCGCTCAAACACACAAATGTCCAGCCGCACAGCCAGTTTGCGGGACTGCGAGCGGTCATTGGCCATCGGGAGGGGGACAACGAAAGTCCGACAGAGCCGCCGCGACCGCAAGACAAGACCCAGATGCCTCTGCGAGTTCAAGTGCTTCGTTTCACTGGACTGGCTGCGGCCCTGTGGTATGTTGCAGCCTCGTTCCAATCGGTTGTCGCGTCGGTCGCAGTCCTGCGTGGACTCGAGTATCACCAGGTTGAGCCGGAGATCTACTCGGCATCTCTGATCGCACGTTACACCGGCGGAGCCACAATTGCTGCGAGTCCGCTCATCCAGGACATCCTCGGTGGCGATACAACACCTCGGAGCGATGACATGCTGTTCCTGGAAAGCGCCGACTCGCACTCGTTCGAAGGATGCACCTCGGTCGACGGGTTCAACCCCAAACTCTATGATCCGGTGTACTTGCGCTTCCTGTTTGGCGAGTTGCAGGAGCACATGGCATACAACGTATCGCTGATGGACGAAGTGGAGCTGATTGTTCCCGTCGTCGACTGCACATTCACCGGCCTCGTGATCACTGACAACAACGCCTTGCGCGTCTACTACCTCGTCCGGCAGGTGAGCGACCCTAGTCTGATCTACATTCTGTCGACATCGATGGCGGTGCAGAACTACTACATCGACCAGCAGCACCAGCTCGGAGCCGCTCTGTTCGTGACAATTGCGATTATCGAGGATATGAGCGCCTCCAGTGTCGACTACCACCTCGCCATCGCGCTGAACTACCCATACGTGGACGATCCGCATTTCATCGTGTGCGAGTTCGTCGGTATCACACCCGACGGGTTCTGGAACATCCGTGAGGTACCGGCCAGTCCGCTCATCAATCCTCAGCGCGACATTCTTACAGCATGGCGTGAGGGCTTCTACATTGACGATCCGTCGTCACAGTCGAACATCAAGAACTGGCACTGGTCGCTCGCGACCGACCCCATCGCCGAGGTAAATGCACAGTCGTGGTACGCCAAGACTGTGCAGCGCGACTCGTGGGCGTGGGTACACGGCATCCACGCGCTATTCGGGTTTTACTTCACGTTCCAGCTTGGCGTGCTCATTTTTGTCATGTATCGGAGCCTCCTGAATGGCCATGTGTGGATCGGAGACGCGTTCGCAGCCATTTCCAACACTCTCATCTCTCGTGGCGTTCTCGTGGGTATCTCGAACCAGATGGACCGATACTTCACGTGGACAGAGTTCAGTCTCGCCATCGGCTACCCGATGTCGGGATTCTCCAACATATATTACCGTCCCGAGCTGCTCCAGGGCGACTTGCTGACGTTTTTCTTGACTGTATCGACTGTTTTGAGCTATATCACCAAAGAGCGAGTCGAGCCGATGGTCGTCATCATCAGCTTCGTGATCGGCTCTCAGCTCTCCAATATCCATGGAGGCCTCCCAGGAGCGTCCGCGATACTGGAGTGGTACGCAAAGCGAGACCACGCTCGAGGCGAGGTGCACAAGAGCGAGTTTCTGCAGGAGCTGTCGCCGTTTGCGTTTCAGACTGTTCACCCTGCCGACACCAACATGCTGCACCAGATCCCAGCCATCATGGCGGCTAGCGCGAGTTATCTGAGCGCCAACTTGTACGTAATCGTCTTCATCATTGTCCAGAAGCTATACCAGCGTCGGAAAGACCGAGCGTTGATCCAGCAGAGGTTAACGAAGCAACGCCGCCGGTCCACTGGCAGCTCCTTCCGCCTTCTACCACTCACCCGATTCGAGTCGGCGACGGGAGCGCGGCTCAAGAAGCCCTTCGGCGTCCTCGCTGCGTACGACAACTACGTCGACGTCGACGGGGCCCACTACGCGACGGCCGACGCCGTGTACAGCAACGGGTTCGTGGTCGCCAACAAGAAGTTCGTGGTCGCGATCGACGACCTGCTGTCTATTCTGGCCATGAAGGTCACGCGCGTGCGGCTCGCCAACGTGTTCGTGTACGAGCTGATCGACGGCGAGACGATGAAGCAGACGGCGCTGCTCGTGTACCCGTCCACGCTTTCCTGGACGGACCTGCTGCACCTCGGCGTCTCCCGGCTCGCTTGACTGCCGGAAGGCAGCATTCATCCATCGATGGTGGATCCTGGATGGCTACATTTTCAAATGGCTACATGTATCACGACACCCTTCAAAATAGAATTCCTCGTGATTTCCGATCGCACCTCCCTCGAGTTATCAGGTCGGCACCATTGGCTCTGGCACTTCCTGAACCTGCTCCAGCGACCGACCATGGTGGCCGTGCCGCGCTTCCGCGTGACGCAGGACGCCGCGTGGGTGTTCGTGCACGTGCACGTGCCGTTCGTGCGCGTGTCCGAGATGGAGTTCGACGTGGACGGCTGCGCCTTCTCGTTTTACTGCCGGCCGTACCTGCTCAAGCTGCAGTTCCCGCACGAGGTCGTGGACGACGAGCTCGCCAAGGCCGTGTATGACCCCAACCAGGTACCGTTGCCTTGAGCTTTGTGTTGGTCGTTAAGCAGCTGCTCATGGTGATTGCACTCTACAGGAGAACGGGACGATCACGGTGCACCTCCCCAAGAAGGAGCCCGGACTCGAGTTCCCCGATCTCGATCTGCTCACCAAGCTGCTGCAGCCACAGCGGCCGCCGCCGCCACCCGTGGACCTCAAGGCTTCCGCTGAACGGTGAGAATCAATGTGTGTTTCTGTATTGCCTTTATGTAGGTGTTTTGCTCATGCTTTTTTCGTTCTGACAGGAGCAACCCTGCGCCATTGATCGAAGTGGTGAGCTCCACTGATGCAGCCGACGCTGACGGATCTGAAGTCGCTGCCAGTGCGAGCAGTCTCGAAGCGAATGGCGCTGCAAAATTCGCTGCTGACACGTCGCTTCTCGACTTGGAAGCGAGTATGGCGGCGGCTGACGCGGCTGAGGCCAAAGCCGAACCCGTGCGTCTGAGCAGCGCCAAGCCGACGTATGGCTTCAACAACGCTTATTCGGACTTCTTCCGCGTCTGGCACGGCGAGGTGAGCGAGATCATCTCGCTCCCAGAGCCAGACAGCACACACGCCGAGCGTCGCCGCGAGATGCGCGAGACGGGCGAGGAGGCACAGTTCGACGTGGAGCGGTACCTCTTGGACTTTGCGAACGCCGCGGAAGACCCGTACTTCCAATTGGCGATGGACTACGAACCCTTCTGGACGTCCTTCCCAGTCATTTCCGCGCCGCTTGGTCCTCCGCCAGCCAGACCGTTGATTGCAGTTGTGGAGTCCGAGAGTTCGGAGGTTGATGAAGTGAGCAGTGGTCTGAAAGCCATGTCCGTCAGCAGCGAGGCTCAACCGTCGATCTTTTCAGAAGCAGACGAGGAATTGCTGCGCCGGCTTCCGCGCAAGGAATTCCTCATTCCAGACGGCAGCGACGAAGAGCAGTTTGTGATCGGCGGACTGGTCGACATTCTCATCGGGTTCGTGTACGAGCACCTGACTTCACAGGGCGACAGCGGGATCGAGTCGACATGGACAGCGAGCATCCTGAGTCCGACGCTGACGTGGTTGGACTCGACTCGCGACGTGAGGACGATCGTTCGGACTGGAGTTCGGCGGATGCTGTCGTTCCCGTTCCTGCGGCAGTACGAATTGGCGGTGCGTGTCATCCGCGAGACGAGCGAATTGCTGAAGCGGGGAAAGCGCGTGGTGCTGCGCGCGCTGCTCGAGCTGTATCGGATCGTGGAGAAGTCCGAGACGCAGTACCTGCTCAACGCGCTGTACATCCAGGACTACTGTGTGTGGATCCAGTCCGTGTCAGACCAGCGGTTGGCGCGAGCTGGCGCTGAAGTGGAGATCTGCGTCGCGGCGTTCACGAAGGCGGAGACGGGTTGGGCACTCGAGGAGCTCGAGAGCCGCTTGTTCGAGGAAGATGTGTCGGGAGAAACCAGTGACGAGGCGTCATCGTCGGACTCACCTTCAGACGAGTCGGACAGCGAGTCGGAAGACTCGAGCAGCGATGATGAGGACGATGGCGCTGGGAGGGCTTGAACACAGACTCTGCTCCAGCATCGTGTATTAATAGCATCACACCGAATTATCTCTGATCCTTGTGGGCTGACGATGTTGAACACATACCTTCGCTTGAAGGGTGTCGCGATTCGGTTTGCTCTCATGGACGGCGACGAGGTTCGAGCTGCAGCTGCAGTGTCGTCGCCTCGTGGCCAGAGTGGTGGTGGCGGATGGGGGATGACGCGGCTTCCGATACTGTGCGCTCGACCAGGCAACGTCGGCGTCCAGATTGACTCGTACCGGTCCATCAAGACGATGTTCAACCGGCCGCGGTGTGGGCAGTTCACTGCGCATTTCCTGGGCCTCACGTACGAAAACTCGTCCATGGAGAACTACCAGCGCGTTGTTGAGCGCACAGCTCACCGCGCCAAGATCCTCGAGGCGAAGCTGGAGAAGCTGCGCGCGCACGAGCAGCACCTCGTCGATGATGAGCTCAAGCGGCGGAAGCGGCGTCAAGAGCGCGAGGCAGCGCGACAACGCCAGTTGTGGCAGCAGCAGCAGTCCATGAAGCGCCAGGAGCAGCGCGCGCTGGAGGCATCGGCCGCAGTCTTGATCCAAAAGTGCACGAGGGGGATGCTCGGTCGGAGATACGCTGCCGTCTTGTGGCGGCTGCAGATGGAGCAAGCAGCGGCGAAGACCCTCCAGCGATCCGTGCAGTCGTACGCACGACAGTGTCGCCATCGTCGAGAGCAGCAGGCTGAACGAGAAGCCGCAGCAACTACCCTCCAGCACCGAGCCCGCCGATTCCTCAGCGATAGAAGAACCGCGAGCGCGAAAGCACTTGCTGAAGCGGCTTCTGACGAGCCGCCCGTGCTAGCACAAACTGACTCGAGCGAGGTGCTCGCAGTCGTCGTCGACGTTGTGTCGGCGGTCTCGGAGGCATCATCAGAGTCGGCTCCTGATTCGCTGGATGACAGAGTCGTCATCCGCGACGTCAGCCTCGACCTGCTGTTCTCGGACGACGAAGACGGCTCCATGTCGCCGATTCAGCTCGGAGGGCCCGCTCTTCTTGTCGAGACCCAGCTGACGCCTCACCCGCCAAGCGTCAAGGCGCAAACTCGCTCCACGCCAAAGCGGCCGGCGAGGGTCAAGCGCGTCGGCGGCGGCTTCCGCCACGCCCGCGCCGCCTCGCCCGACACGGATCGGGCTCCCGTCGCCACCGGTCGGAGCCGCCGCCACATTCAGCACGCAGCGGTCGGTTCTGCAGGACAGCAGGAGCAGCCGAGATGACAATGACAATGTCTGCACCAGATGGCTACATTTTTTCCTCACCTTATTCCCATCACACGTCGCATATTATTTAGAAATCCTCGATGGAAACCGGTTTCTATCTGATGTCAGGTGGCGCGAAGGTCGCCCGAACACTCCGGCCGCTCTGCTCCAGTAAAGTGACGGACCAACCGGTCAAAGCGCGGCGAGGTGCAGCATCCTTTCGCGACCTGCTCGCTCCATTGGCGCCTTCGCCCCGCACCCTCCCGTTGTCGACCATGCTGCTGCTCGCGGACTCGCAGGAGCTCCTCGCCGCCGTCTCGGAGGACGGCCGCCTCCGCGTCTGGGACGTGGTGCGTGCCATCTATCTCTCGAGCCATTCTCAATGCTGTTGCCCACGACTCTCGCTGACTTTCGACCGACCCGCAGGCCTCCGGCGCGCTGCGGCTCGAGCTCGCGGAGCGCGACCACCTGAGCTACAAGTACACGTGCATCGCGTGGACGCCCACGTCCGCCGCCGCCTCGGTGCGTCTCCGCTTCCAGTCAATACACGAGTCATGGTGAATGAATGGAGCACCTAAGCTGACACATTGACTGCTGTTGATATGGCAGAAGAAGGCGGATAAGGCCGGCCACAAGCGGTCGGCGTCGGCGAATGCGCCGCTGGGCCGCATCGCACTGGGCACGAGCAGCGGTGCCGTGGTGGTGTGGGACCTGGCGGCCTCCGAGGTGCAGCGGCGGCTGGTGAGCGACGACGGCGCCGCCGTCACGAGCGTGGCGTTCAACTCGCAGGGCTCGCTGCTCTACTCCGGCTCGCGCGACAAGCACGTGGTCGAATGGAGCCTCGCGGACGGCTCGGTCGCGCGCAGGTTCCGCGTGGGCGGCGACGGCGCGTCGGCGCTGGCGGTCTCGTCCTCGGACGAGGTGCTCGCGGTCGGCGGCTCGGCGATCCGCACGTTCGACCTGATCTCGGGCAAGAAGAGCCGCAAGCTCGCGGCCGGTCTGTCGTCGGCCGTGCACCAGCTACGGTTCTCGCCGTGCCGGCGCTTCCTGCTGGCCTCGACCGTCGGCGAGCGGTTCGTGAACGCGTACGACCTGACGCTCGCGGACCGCGAGGAACCGGCGCTGACGTTCGCGTTGCCGAGCGCGGCCGCCGACGTGTTCATGCGGTCGGAGAAGAAGAAGAAGAAGGCCAAGTCGGTGGCGCTGCTGGTCGGCGCCGTCGCGCACACCGGCTCGCTCTACCTCTGGTCGCACTCGTACTCGACACCGGCCTCCAAGCCGCTGCGGCCCAGCTCGAGCTCGACGGTCACGGGCAGCGACGACGCGACGGTGTCGGCCGGCGTGCTGCTGGCTGCGGCGGCGATCGACGCCGAGGAGCAGGTGCTCGTGGTGCGCGGGTCGGCGGTCAAGCCCATCTTCGAGCGCGTGGACGTGCTGGACAACGACGGCCGCGAGCTCAAGCAGGAGCTGGCGTTCGCTCCCGTGAGCGAGAACCTGCTGCTGAGCGGCCGCGAGTCAGCCAGCAAGAAGCAGAAGGTGGCGGCGGAGGCGCAGGCGCAGGAGCAGACGCGCGTGCCGACGCTGGCGGAGCGCAGTGGGGCTTCCAAGTCGCTCGACGTGGTCGACGCGTCCGTCGCGGGATTTGACGACCTGCAGGGCGACGCCGACGCGGATGACAACGAGCTGACGCTCGCCGAGCGCGTCGAGGCGCTGCGCGAGCGCGTGGAGAGCGACCTGGCGGCGGAACTCGGCCGCGTCGAGGCCGAGGACGCGGACGCGGCGCAGGACCCGCGCGAGAAGCCGGACGCGTCGTCGCTCGCGAGCGTGCTGGAGCAGGCGCTGCAGTCCAAGGACAACGCCATGCTCGAGTACTGCCTGCGCACGCGGGACCCCAAGGTGGTGGGCAACACGATCAAGCGCGTGGCGTCCGTCAAGGTGCTCGAGCTGCTCGAGATCCTGGTGCTCAAGTTCGAGAAGAGTCCCGGCCGGTGCGCGCGGCTGTGCCCGTGGCTGCGCTCGATCCTGCTGCACCACACGGCGTACCTGATCGCGCAGCCCGACCTCGTGCAGAACCTGTCGTCGCTGTACCAGATCCTGGAGAACCGCCTGAAGGTGCACGACCAGCTGCAGAAGCTCGCGGGCCGCCTGAGCCTCGTGATCGGCCAGATCCACGAGGCCTCGCTGCTCTCGGGTGCGACTGCCGAGGACGGCGCGACTGCGGGCGACGCGCCGCGCGCCAAGGTCGTCTACCGTGAAGGTATGTCGAGTCAATGGCTGTGTTGAGTGTGTGGTGATGTGGTCATTCTCATTGTGACTGTGATGTTGCAGGCGACGACGTGGAGGACCAGGAGGACGATGAAGAGGGCGATGACGATGATGAGGAGGAGGAGGAGGAAGAGGAGGAGGAGGAGGAGGACGATGACGACGAAGACGCGGAGGACGACGGCATGGACGACGACGACGACGACGAGTAACGCGGGGCACGGGATGTATTAGTACTTTAATAGACGCGCAGTGGCGACGACGCCGAGCAAGGCGCGCTGTCCGCTCGACGCATTTCGCTCGATGTTCGGCACTCGTCACTATATTTTGGGGAGATTGTTGGTCGTCCTTTAGTCGATAGTCCGGACTGGAGAGCCATGTCGTCGGCGCCGAACTCGCCCACGCTCTGTCGTCCGCAGCACTTGGATCGCGAGCGACTGCGCGCCGTGCTGAGCGACGCACAGCTCTCGGATGTTCGCTTCCACGAGGCTGTGGTGGCGACGGCGCCGCCCAAACACCCGCGAGCCATCCAGTTGCTGGTTCTCACTGGAGACGCCGTGCTGCTGCTGCCGCTCGCGAGCTTCGCGTCGCCTGGAACCGTCACGAAGCTGCGCCTCGACCGCATTGAGAAGGTCGAGCGCGTCTCGGCCGCCGCCACCGGCCAGCGCGGCCTGCTGCTCGTTCCAGAGAGCGAGGTGTACAGACTGCGGGTCTCGATGGACGGACGGACCACCGACTGGTTCATCAGCAGCTTCGAGCCGGACTCGCGAGTGTTCACTCGCCTGGCGCACGCGCACCACATCGCCTTCCAGGTTCGTTCGCTGCCAGTACAGCGCCTCGGGTTGGTCGATCAATCAGTGCTGAGTGATGAAGTGGTGTGCCTTCGAACAGCGGCGACTAATGCGAAGGCGAAGCGAGCAGCGAGTGGGCGGCCTCGAGCTGGCGGCGCAGTTCCAGGCGCTGCTCGTGGAGATCGTCAATGCTTCAGGCGAAGGCGAGCGAGCCGAGCTGCTGCGGGAACTGGGGGACGCCACGAGTGGCCACGCGCCGCTGCAGCAGCTCGTGCTGGCCGATACGACTCGGCTGTCGTCGCTCCGCGCTGACGGCTCGCTCGTCGAGTGTGTGGGTCTTCCCGCCTTCCTGCTGAACATATTGCTCGACACATCTAGCTCCAGCGACCAGCCCGGTCGCCTCGAGCTCGTGCTGCGCGTCGTGGAGCTGCTGACGGCCGTGCTGTTCGACAGCGAGCGTCTGCAGCTCGAGCGTCGTGCCTTCCTGCTATCAGTGCCAGTCCAGGCGCTGGTGGATGGGCTGCAGCGTGCGGTGCTTGACTGCTACGATGGCGGCCGGCGCATGGGGGCTAGTGGCCGCTCCAAGGCGTGGCGAGCGCATTGGATCAGTCTGCTCGACGCGCAGACGGCGCTGCTGCTCGCCATCGACGACCTCGTCCAGACCTGCGAAGGCGGTGATGATGCAGTGGACTCTGTGCCAGCACTGGTGTTGACAACCGTCGACAGCGAGCGGTGGCTTGAGAAGCTCTTCAAGCGCATCTGTCTGAGCCTGGCAATCGCCGAGCAGCACGCGCCAGCACTGAGTGACAGCACTGGTAACAGTGGCGACGGCCGGGACGCGCAGCGGTGGTCGCTCGCGCTCTGGCGGCACGTCGAGCTGCTCGACCTGCTCATCGAGTCCGACCCGAGGCGCGTGGTCGCCCACCTCCGCCTCCGTCGACGGGACTATATCGAGTACGTCTATCATCATTGTCTTAGGACTGTGTAGTGAACTCACAAGCACTGCCATGCAGCCTGTACCTGCGCAGCGAGCGCTTCCTCGCCGCCTTACGCTCCAGCGACGCTCCGCACTTGTCGGACGCGGCCGAGCGGCTCGAGGGACTAACAGCCGCGCTCGACGCAGCCGTTGATGGGAATTGACTAGGTGAATTCTTCGGCTACTGTATCGTATACTAAGAAGCCTACACGGCGGGCTCGTCCGCGAGCAGCAGCACGCGCGCGAGCACGTCGCTGAGGTGCGGATGCTGCTTCTGCAGCGCCACGACCAGGTCTTTGGCCCTGGCGAGCGCGGCCTGCGCCTGCTCCCTGTCCTGCTCGCACTGCGCCGAGCTCTTGCGGTTCCCAGGGCCCTCGGGCTGCGCGGCGTCGCGGCACCAGCCGTCGAACCGCCGCGCGAGCCGGTGCCTGCGCGCGGCGGCGTCCGCGAGCCGCTGTTTGTCGAAGAGCGCGGCGTTAACGCGCTGCTGCAGCGCCGCGGCGCGTTCCTCGTCCACCTGCAGCTCGGCCGCGGCCTTGTCGCGCTGGAACGCCACGTCCTCGCCCTGCACGAGCCGCGCGCGCACCTGCGCGTCGAGTTGTTTAACGTCCTTGTCGGTGGCGCGCAGTCGGTTCTGCAGCGTCGCGCGCTTGGCCTGCAGCGCTGCGACCGAGAGTTCGTCTGCGCGGTCGCCGCCCTTGTCTGCCTTGGCGCGTCCGCGCAGCGCGAGCAGGTCGCGCTTGCGGATGGCCTGCTCCATGTCGAGCACCATCTGCTCCTGCGCTCGTTCGAGCGCCTCGAGCCGCAGACGCATGCGGTGGATCTCCTTCTCCATGGCGCGCGCCTCGGCCTGGCCCACGTCCGGGTCCAGCGCCGCCTGCGTCTCCTTCTCGAGCTGGATCTTCTTCTCCCAGAGCATGAGCTGCCGCTCGGCCTCGACCACGGAGCCCAGCAGCTCCTGCTTGTCGAGCCGCAGCTGCGCGGCGCGCGCCTCGAGCGCCACGGCCTCGGCCTCGAGCGCCGCGAGCTCGCGCGCAAAGTCGAGCTCGAGCGCGTGGTTGGCGTCCAGCAGCGTCGACTGCCGCGCCGCGTGCTGCGCGAGCAGCTCGTTGAGCCGCGACGTGTCGGTGTGCATGGCCGCGAGCTGCGCGCGCAGCGCCTTGGCGTCCGCGCGGCGCGCATCGAGCTCGCGCGCGAGCCGCAGCTGCTTCTGCTCGAGCACGCTCGTGCGGCTCGTGCGCTCCTGGTTGCGCTCGCTCAGCTCCTGCGCGTCGCCCGCGAGCGCCACGAGCGCCGTCTGCGTCGCGAGCCACGCGCGCTGCCGCTCGGCGTTGGCTCTGCGCTTGCTGGCCGTCTCGGCCGCCAGGCTCTTGACCGCGGCCTCGAGCGGCCCCGTGTTCTCGTCCTCGAGCTTGGCCACGAGCTGCTCGAACTTCTTGTTGAGCCGGTCGAGCCGCAGCATCTTCTTGTCGATCTCGTCGTTGCGCTGCCGCAGCTCGAGCTCCGCGCGCTCGACCGCGAGGTCCTCGCTCTGCAGCTCCTCGACCGCGCGGTCGCGCGCGTCCTCGAGCTGCGCGGTGTGCGCCTCGACGTTGAGCAGGTCGACGCCGACGCGCGCGAGCTCGTTGCGCAGCGCCGCGAGCGCGAGCTCCTTGTCGTGCACGGCCGCCTGGAGCCGCTGCGTCTCGCGCGCGAGGTTGTGCGCGGCCTTGTGGGCCGTCGTCTGCTCGCTGCGCTGCGCCGCGATGGCCGCCTCGAGCGCGTGCCGCTCGCGCTGCGTCGTCTCGAGGTGCTGCGCTGCCTGCGCGGCCTCGAGCTCGAGCGTCTTGAGCTGCACGCCCGCGCTCGAGCCCTGCGCCTCGGTCTGCCGCAGCGACTTGGTCAGCATCTCGTGCCGCTCCGCGAGCCGCGCGTGCTCGAGCGCGAGCGCCGAGAGCTGCTCCTCGACGAAGCGGATCTCGGCCTGGAAGCGCTCGACCGTGGCGACCAGCGCCTCGTGCGCCGCCTGCGCCTTGGTGATCGAGTGCGAGTACCCGCGCAGCTCGGTCGCGAGCGCCAGGTCCTCCTCGCGCGCGGCCCCCAGCGCCGCCTGCGTCGCCTGAAGCGCCTGGTCGCGCTGCGCCATCCCGACGAGCGCCGACTTCCACTGCTGCAGCAGCTGCTTCTTCTCGAACGCCACGGCGTCCATCTGCGCCGCGGCCTCGCGCAGCGTGGCGTCCGCCGCCGCCGTCTCGAGCTTCTGCGCCTTGAGCTGCGCCGCGTGCGCGCCGATCTGGTCGCGCAGCGCGCGGAGCTGCTCGCCGAGCGAGTCAATGTACAGGTCCTGCTGCACTTTGCCCTTCTCGAGCCCCTGCATCTGCTCCTCGGCCTTGTGCGCCGCGCGCTGCGTGCGCGCGATCTCGGCCTGCATGTCGGCGTTGTAGCGCTCCACCTGGCGCAGCGTCGCGTTGAGCGCGTCGAGCTCGCGCTGCGTCGAGAAGACGCTCGCGCGGTGCTGCTCGAGCTGCACCTTGCGCTCGCCCGCGGCCTCCTTGGAGCTGTCGAGCCGGTCCTCGCTCGCGAACCGCGCGTCGTGCAGCGCCGCAAGCTGCCGGTGCGAGCCCTCGAGCGCGAGCTGCAGCTGCGCGAGCTGCTGCTGCACGCCGTAGAGCTCCACGCCCACGTCCTCACGCGCGGACTTGACGCGCCGCAGCTCCTCCTCCTTCTCGCGCAGCTCGAGCGACAGCCGCGCGTCGTTGCCCTGCAGCTGCTCGAACAGCACGCGCTGCACGCGCTGCATGCGCGCGTGCCGCCCCATGTCCACGATCGTCTGCTCCGCGTCCCCCTCCTCCTCCTCTTCATCATCGTCCTCTTCATCCCCATCATCGTCCTCTTGGTCATCCACTATGCGATCGTCGCCATCTTGGCGGTCGTCGATGGACGCCACGCTGCGCCGCGAGGGCCCCGACGGGGCGACGGCGTCGGGACCGGCCTCGGCCGCGGCGGTCGACATGCCTGCGTGCCTGGAAGGAGCGCTGTGAGCCGCGGGGCGTTGCAGATTGACCATGATCCGTGGCCGCAAATAGGTCGTGAGGAATGTGTCAACGGTTCCGCTCACACGTCGCATGTACCCATTTTGTATTTACGTACAAATGACGTAAATAACGCTGGGGGGAAGGGGAGACAGAACAGCGCGGATTTTTTCCGCCAATCAAAATCCCAGATGACCCCCTTACGTCGCCGTCGCAAAACCCGCTGGACACATAGCCTGTTCTTTGCAAAACCTGCGCTGGTAACACTAAATGTCCATTTCGTAAAAATTCACTAAAGTTTAGTTTAGTTTAGATAAAGTTTAGATCATGCCCAGAACCAAGATACGGGTGACTGCCGCCCCCGACTTGCAACCCCCGCAAATGGAAAACGCATCACTTGGAATTCGTAAGAATACAAAACC